>JACXGM010000198.1:0-52814 GCA_016801145.1 Umbra pygmaea
ATATTTAACAAGGAAGCCAAAATTCTCCCATACAGGGGATTTAAATGACGCGGGACGTCCAAGCTCCTCCGTTCCTCCGCTCGCCATGACCATGCTGTGAGCGGACTGAACATGCGCAAAACATTTTTATTTCAGTAATCAATCCGCGGATCACGTGTGTCCCGAACCGAAGATATTGATCCGAACGGATCACGGATCAATTATGATCCGTTGCACCACTAAGTGTCAGGCATGAACCATAGATGTTAATAAGCCAGTAGTAAACACAAACCAGTAGGTTAGGAAAAGCCCTGAGAGTGCTGCTGCAAAGGACAAAAGCAGACAAATTGTGTAAGTTGGCTCTTTGACTGAACCAGTGATAAAAGGATATATCAAACTAAGCCTAACTTAAAATCAGTACAGCAAAAAACATGCAAAGATTTTAAATCTAAAAACCAGGTGAAACTGTCCCGTAGATGCACATGAACAGCAACTAGAACTACTGGTAGTATCCTTCTCAACCTTGAGGCCCTCTTGCTGCCAAATACCATTGGAAAACAGTTGGCTGAGGTCCCTGCTGAAGTCAGAGAATGAGCACTTTGCATGAATATGGAATCATCTGGCAACCTTGATCCAATAAGTGCAACAGCCTGCCTGTTGGACTGAAGTGGCATTTTGGCTCAACAGAGCCCATTGCTGAAGGTCTTTTTTACTTCAGCCTATCAGCCAGGACAGACATGGAGCAGCAGGACATCAAGAAGATGCCAGCATTATGACTCAAAAAGCATCTCGACCACCGTTTTGAAATATTGCTTTCTCACATTAAAGTCAACTTGACAGGAAAGTAAATGCTGTGTGTGTTGCAGAAACACCTGAAATACGAAAAGATGGGCTTGTTTTTCAGCCACCTCAGTAGTACTGCCTGGAATAGATGGCTTTTTCTTCCAAAACTGGTTATCATTATGGTACAGTGGAAAGTATATTCTTTGTCTGTGGAACCCAGACACACACAAAACACAGCTTTCAAATGATATGTTGCGACATATGTGTAATGTTTTTGTCAACTTTTCCGCTCTATAGTATTTTACAGTGTTTTATCAGTGCTGCGTAAGGTAAAAGAGTAATAAAAGGGAGAACAAACATATCTACAGTAGTTAGTAAAAAAGTATGTGTCTAGGCTGAAAGTCCAGAGACCACAGGAACTCACCTCGGTTCACATGAAAACATTTGAATTTCATGTCACATTTCAAAACTATCACTTATGCCTACCTACACCTGAAGTTTGCCTACAGAGCCAAAAGGTCTGTAGACAACATAATCAACATGGGCCTAAACTACATTATTCAACACCATGAACACCCTTAGACATACACAAGGATAATGTTTGAAAACATTATCTCTGTGTTCAACACCATCATAAAATAACTACATGAACACAAACTCCCCCTGTCTTTAGTGTTCAATTCCATTAGTCAGTGAATTAGTGACTTCCTGACAAATAGGGCACAACAAGCAGACTTGTCAAAATTAAAAAGTAAAAGTACTCCACAGGGTTTGTCTTTTTTCAGTTTCGGGAGGTTCTTAATTAAGACCAAAATGTCTAGGTACAGGGAGTTCCTACCTTACCAGTGATCAATGAAATAAAAAAAGAGTGAAAAATATTAATTAAGGTCATTGGTAAATTATGAACTCCCTGTACCTGGCTATTTAAGTAGGAACGTCACAAAATTGGTGAACCCAGCTGAGAAAATGTACTTTTTTCAACTCTGACAACAACCGAAGATGGACAAGCAGCCTTCGTACCCCTCCGCACTGGAGCACCGCTAGAATGCATGTTCTCACTCCTTCCCTACCCACTCTACTGACACATACGAAAATCTAATATATATATCAATATGTGTACGGTATATACTGTAACTTATATTTCTTATATTGGCATATATAGTGGAAACATCATCACATATATGTAAATATGTCACAATATCAAAAGAAATGTGACATACATTTCCACATTTGACATCCATATCTGAATTTACCTATGTTTTACAGTGTGTATAAGTAATGTATTGTATAATATCTGTCAATGTATATATGGGATTATTTAAGTAAATAATATAGAAATACTACTAAATTTTTTCTTGCACGTCTGTCAGCAATTTGCCTATAGTCTACATATTTAAACATGAATGAATGCTGACGTGTGGGATATTGATGTTATATACAGTGATGATAAGTAGGGGTATGACATGTACTGTATGTCAATGAGATATTTGGTAAAATCTTCTTTAAATATATCCCATACGGAAATCTATATATGTACATGTCTTTCTGATATCGGCATATATGGTGGACACGTCATCACACATATGGACATATATGTAAAAATATACAAAATAATGTTTTTATATATGTAACATATATTTCCACATTTTGTAATGAAATAATTTGTCATTAAAATATATGGTCATACATTTTTAAATATATGTTATTTTGTTATATATATATATGCCCATATACAGATTTCTGTATGGGGATCACTGCATCTGTAGTGCAAGTTAAGGTTGCCAATGACATCACTCTGTTCAGTCTCATCACTTACAGCAATGGGTCCATGTACCATGGAGAGTTTAACTGGCTTCAGGTCTGGTGACTCCAACACAAACTTAAACACAGACAAAACAAAAAGTACAGATTGTGGTGGACTTCAGGACAGGCTGCCCACTGCCACTCATAGGGAGTGATGGCTTAGATGTCAGCTTGGCCAAAACATTAACAGTTTAAGGTGGGACAAAAACATTTTAATGATTACTAAGAAGGGACACAAGCAGATGTACAACCTACAGCACCTGACGAAAAATAAATCTCCCAGTATTTCTGAAAACGGGGCAACTTATCATTCACTGAGTTCATTCTCCCCAACTCCATCACATCTGGTTTAGGTCTACATCTGCATGGTTTGGAAGTAAACTATAATGTAGTCTAAAATCAACAGAAAGCCACCAGCTCCCTTCTAAAGGCGCTATGATTATAGTGTTAGAAAGCATGAGCACAAGACCTTTGTTGATCCTTTCCACCATAGTCACCCAATGTTCCAAAGCTGCTTTTCCAACAAGCTGAAGGCAGACAGGAAGTTCAGCTCCAGCTGAACCAAACAATCCAGCCACCTCAGCATCTTCTTTACATGTGCTATGGCCCAGATTAACACATCTGCCCAAGAAAAACTAATATGACTATGTTAACCACAACAAGAAACATAACTGTTAAGTACAAATTACATATCTGCACTATACTCCTAAAATACTCTTTTCATAAAGGTGTAAATATTATCTGTAAACCTGAACTCCACTGTAAACTACAGTAAGCTACTACCTCGGAACACTGTATCACCTTAGGCCATAGAATGTATTTTGTTAACCTAACCAAAATAAGGGACATCTCCCGCAAAAACAATGACAGACCAATAAACTGTAAATTATTCCTAGTCTCACACATGTTGGCATCTTTATGTACAAACAAAATATGAATAGGAAAAGAATAAATCTGAACCAATAGAATTAATTACAAAATACTACTTTAACAAAACTATAATAACTTTGGATTTTGATCTACAGAGTAAATGTGGTTTACAGTATGATCACCAACAAAGAAACTCAAATAGGTTCAGAGGTATGAAAAGAGAATCAACTAATTTGAAAAATAAAAAACTCATGACACCAGCTGATGATGTTGGAATGAATACAATGACATTATCATGAGACCTTTCCTCTGAACTGTGTCCCTTTGACATATCTGTTATGCTGCACCGTACATAGGTCTGGATGAGGACTTCCTCTTTGTCCTATGAACACTGACCTTCATCACTGGCCCTAGATGCATAAACTTAAAACAAAAGGACAGCCATTAGATGACATGCCACACAATCTCGGGGTCTTGTTCTGACCCCGCGCTTGCTGGCTGTGTCCTTTGCTTTGCCCAGTTTGCTCTGTGAGACTGTCAGGACATTGAGCCTGACACATCAGAACTGCTGCTCTCTTGGGGCCCTCTTTCATTCCCACTATCACAGCCAAAGCCTGCAGAGGCTGAGCTGTCCAGAGACTGAGCCCTGCTGGGTTTGACTGGGCCAAGATCCGATCAAGCCTGGAGGAGAGGGTCATCCTCTTCCCTGACTTCAACTTGCTATGATCTTTGAACCGATTCTAAAAAGGCCCCTGACTTGATTTGAGTAGACAGTCCCCTTTGAAAGCTCCCTTTGGTTTGCCTTCTGTAGCCTGGAAAGGGAAGAGTAGGGTCAGGCTACATACTAGCAGGAAAAAAAGAGAGATAGAAAAGGAATACAGCTGGCAGCCTTGCTCCAGGTGTAGATGGCACACTGTCTTATGTGTGGCCTCAATGGGTAATGTCAGACTAGAGACTGTAGGCATTTACTATGGAGGATAACACAGAAACATTGTCATTAGAAATTCTAAGATTCATTAACAAAGGTAATTTCCATGACAGGAAATGCCTACTGGATTGCCAAGACACTTAAAATCTAAAAGGAAGCCTTACTGAGATCTTGAACATGGAGTCAAGCAGTACTATTCACAAAAACAATTTACACACTAGCTACTTTATCTGTAGCATTGTGTATATCCAGGCATCTTAATATAGATTTAGAGTTTTTTTCACAGCTTTTATACAACTAACATAAATAATGCATGAGGGGGTGTGGTATGGGGCCAAAATACCAATGCTAAAACTTTTTTAGGCATGACACATCCCAACACAATTAGAGCACTCAAAATTGATGTAATGTCATATCTGATGTACAGTATATAGTAATATATTACAGCTATAAGCTAATAAGCATTTAGGATTCGAACACCCAGTTTATCATTTGTATTATGTGACATAAAAGACTGCACACCATGGTATGACATTACTGCTCTAACTGCTCAGCCCATTATCACGGCCAAGTGTGTAATATAGACACGCTGGTCCAGTGTGGTCCAGCGTGTCAGTGTGACGCTATGACTCGCCCATGCGTGTAATTCACACGTAGGTTCGCCTTGCCATAAGCGTGTAATACACATGCGGGTTCGCCTTGCCATAAGTGTGTAATACACACGCTGATTGAGCCTCGCTGGGAACGAAACCACTCCTGTTATCGCGATCTAAGCATTAACCAAACCCATACCCTAACCTTAACCACTCAGACCCCTTGCCGTTATGTAGATCTAAGCCTAACCTTAACCACTATGAACCCTTGTAGTTAACGTCTGCATCGCGCTGGAATAGTGAGTAAAAAAGTATGTTTGCAACACGTCTCCATCGAGCTGGAATAAAAAACAAATTATATGCAAAGTGTCCTCTTGGATTTGAACTCGGAACCTCCGGGATGTAAGTTATACCATCCCCAACCTACCAACCTGCTAAATCTACGCAATTTACACTTTGCTACATCATGATGCGATTCGATAAGTATCGCCTCCTGCTGGTTGAGTACCTTCATAATGCGTGTAATGTTCACGCCTTGGCGAGGCAAAGCGTGACATTGACCCGCAAAACCCAATGGACCAGCGTGTGTATTACACGCCTGGCCGTGATACTGGGTTGCACTGCTACAGTAACAAGTTGATGAAATTAAGGGATTTGTGTTATTTTAATAGCTGTCAAACAATAAAATAATTAATTATTTTCTGTAGTTAATTGCGATTATTTGCAATTGTAGAATATGTGTAAATTTGGCCCTAAATAAAAAAACATCTGTTTTAAAAGCAGTATATTATGATAAAATGTATACGTACAATATAGACAGTGCTTAACTAGGAACTAATTAAGTGCAGTAGCTTTCTTTTTCCATTTGGTCCATTGACCCAGGTTGTCATGGCCTTTAAATATTGGTCCTCAAATAACCCATGTAAATCTAATTAGAAGGTTGCTGGTTTCTGATCCCATCATTCTACCATCTCCTACCACTGTGCTGTTGATCAAGGCAACATGTAAAATCACCACTGCATTAGACTACTGTATAAAATGTAACTGCTCTATCTGGAGAGAAGCTAGGTTTGCAGGCATTTGATCCAACCTGTGTCATGGTCTTGTCCAGTAGCTCATGTTTACTAGGTTACACTTTACTTGAAGAGTCCGGAATTCCATCTGTAGGTGCTCTACAGATTGTTTGTTGATGATATGACTATCAACAAACTATCAACCAGTTCATAAGCAACTAATTGTGTAGTTTAAGAGTAGGGGTAAGTTAGAATATGTTTTAGGGTAATAGTTAAGGTTAGGATTAATATTAGGTGAAGGGTTAAGGTTAGGATTAGGGTTAGGGTTAGTTGATAGTTAAAATGTTGTTAATAGTCTGCAGATAATCTGTAGAACATCTACAGATAAACTTCTGGACTCTCAAAATAAAGTGTTACCGTTTAATACAATGTGGTTAAAATAGGGCTGGGCCAACATTACCACCAAATACTTAGGCTACTTGAATAATAGGCAAAAACATAGGGTAAGGAAGGAAGAGACCTACAGTGCCTTGCGAAAGTATTCGGCCCATCTGAACTTTTCGACCTTTTGCCACATTTCAGGCTTCAAACATAAAGATATGAAACTGTAATTTTTTGTGAAGAATCAACAACAATTGGGACACAATCATGGCAGTGGAACGAAATTTATTGGATATTTCAAACTTTTTTAACAAATAAAAAATTGCTTGGGGTATGTCTCTATCAGTTTTGCACATCAAGAGACTGAAATTTTTTGCCCATTCCTCCTTGCAAAACAGCTCAAGCTCAGTGAGGTTGGATGGAGAGCGTTTCATTTTCTGTCTCTCGATGTGCAAAACTGATAGAGACATACCCCAAGCGACTTACAACTGTATTCACAGCAAAAGGTGGCGCTACAAAGTATTAACTTATATAAAAATAAATAATTTTGCACGCCCAATTTGTCAGTTTTTTTTTGTTAAAAAAGTTTGAAATATCCAATAAATTTTGTTCCACTTCATGATTGTGTCCCACTTGTTGTTGATTCTTCACAAAAAATAACAGTTTCATATCTTTATGTTTGAAGCCTGAAATGTGGCAAAAGGTCAAAAAGTTCAAGGGGGCCGAATACTTTCGCAAGGCACTGTAAGTTCAGAAATTAAGTTGTGTAATAATGTGAAATGACACAGGGAACCAGTATTGAACACGCTTACTGATATTCTTTTATTACTTTGTACAAATGCCTTTGTTGATAATGACAGCTTCAAAACACCTCCAGTATGGAGAAACTAGTCGCATGCATTGCTCTGGTGTGATTTTGGCTCATTCTTCCATACAAACAGTTTTAACATTTTTAAGGTTCTGTGGGCCTCTTCTATGAATCTTGATCTTCAGTTTTTTTCCATAAATTTTCAATGGAATTTAAGTTAGGTGATTGGCTGGGCTATTCTAGGAGCTTTATTTTCTTTCTTTGAAACCAATTGAGAGTGTCTTTGGCTGTGTGTTTGGGATCATTGTCTTGATGAAATGTCCACCCTTGTTTCATCTTCATCATCCTGGTAGATGGCAGCAGATTTTTGTCAAGAATGTCTCTGTAAATTTGCCCATTCATCCGTCCTTCAATTGTGTGAAGTTTGCCAGTACCATTTGCTGAAAAGCAGGCCCACACCCTTGATGTTCCCACCTCCAGTGCAGTGCAGTGCCATTATTCCTCCAAACATGGTGTGTATTATGGCCTATTAACAGTTCAATTTCGCTCTCATCGGAACACACTATATTCTCCCAGTATTTCACTGGCTTTTCCAAATGTTGTGCAGCAAACTATAAACGAGCTTCAACATACTTTTTTTCAGCAATGAAGTCTTGCGTGGTGAACGTGCATACAGGCCATGGCGGTGGAGTGCATGACTTACTGTTTTCTTTGAGACAACAGTACCTGCTAATTGCAGGTCTTTTTGAAGCTCTCCACAACTGGTCCTTGGCTCTTGGACAACTCTTCTGATTATTATTTTTACTACTGTGTCAGAAATCTTGCAAGGAGCACCTGGTCGAGGCAAATTTATGGTGAAATGGTTGTCTTTTCCACTTCCGTATTATGGCCCCAGCAGTGCTTATTGGGACATTCATAAGCTTAGAGATGTGCATATAACCAATGCCATTATGTTTTGCAAAAATTAGGTTGCAAAGGTCTTGAGACCGCTCTTTGCTTTTACCCATCATGACATGTGTCTTGTGTGACACCTTGGCAATGAGACCTTTTTGTAGGCCATCACTTAGGACTTAACCCCTGATATTAATTTGCACTGACAGGGGGCTGGATTGCTTTTTAATTACTGAAGGTTATCAGCTGTTGTCTTGGCTTTCCATACATTTTTGCACCTCCCTTTCTTCATGTGTTCAATACATTTTCCCTGTGTCATTTCACATTATTACACACAACTTCATTTCTGAACAGTTTTGTTTTGGCTTCTTTGTATATGTGGATTACCTTGGTTGTTACCAACATATGGTGAATATTTTATGTCAATAGCACCTTTGGAAATATATTTACTGAGAAAAATGGTGATGTGTTCAATACTTATTTCACCCACTGTATATACAGTTGTATGCAAAGGTATAAGCACCTCTGACAATTTCCATGATTTTCATAAATAATTGGCTGTTTGGATCTCCAATTTAATTTTGATCTATCAAATAACTGAAGGACACAGTAATATTTCAGTAGTGAAATTAGTTTTATTGGATGAACAGAAAATGTGCAATATTCATCAAAATGAATTTAGATGGGTGCATAAATTTGGGCACCCCAACAGAAATATCACATCAATATTTAGTTGAGCCTCCTTTAGCTGAAAAAACAGCCTCTAGTTGCTTGCTATAATAATAATAATAATAATACGTTTTATTTATATAGCGCCTTTCCAGAGCTCAAGGACGCTTTACAATGAACAAGTAACAATAATAACAATAAAAATGGACCATGATAACAAACAAACAACAAAATGTAGATGAGTGTAAATAAGACTATGTAGGCAGGGCATAATACACCAGAATACAAACAGACAACAAAATGTAATATGACTTTAAGTGCGGTAACATTCAGAAAACAGATGAGTTTTGAGCATAATTTTGAATTCTAAAATAATATAGCCTGTCATGAGTGCCTGGATTCTGGATGAAGGTATTTTGGACCATTCCTCCTTGCAATACATCTCCAGTTCAGTTAGGTTTGATGGTTGCCGAGCATGGACAGCCCGCTTCAAATCACTCCACATATTTTCAATGATATTCAGGTCTGGGGAATTTGATGGCCATTCCAGAACATTGTACTAGATTTTGAGCAGTGTTTTGGGTCGATTTCTTTTTGAAATATCCAGCCCCAGCGTAACTTCAACTTTGTGACTGATTCCTTTACATTATTCTCAAGTATCTACTGATAATAAATGGATTCCATGTGACCCTCAACTTTCACAAGATTCCCAGTACTGGCACTGGCCACACAGCCCCCAAGGCATGATGGATCGTCCATCAAATTTTACTGTGGGTAGCAAGTGTTAGTCTTGGAACGCTGTGTTTGTTTGCCGCCATGCATAATGCCCCTTGTTATGACCAAATAACTCCATCTTTGTTTCATCAGTCCACAGCACCTTCTTCCAAAATGAAGCTGGCTTGTCCAAATGTGGATTTGTATACCTCAAGTGACTCTTTTGTGGCATGTGTGCAGAAAATGCTTCTGCTTCACTCTCCCATTTGTTGAACTATGCACAGTGACACCATCTGCAGCAAGATGATGTTGTAGGGCTGTTTTTAAGCTCATAGGACTTTTAGTTATTGAAAACTGTTTTTCAGGCAGGTCTGCCTTGGAGGCAGAAGTCATTTGATTGGTTGATTCAAAACTGAGGGCGGACCTCACATTAAGTTTAATTTTGATTCATAATTATGTTTTATATATATATATATCCACATATATACGTATATAGCACAGGATTATATTTTAACACTCCAGTGTGTTTAAGGTTAGGGTTAAGGTTAGGTGTACGGTTAGATATGATTAAAAACTGAGAACACTATCCTCTTGTGCACATTTCCGATGTCATGTGAGGTCCGCCCTCAGTTTTGAATTAACCAATCAAATGACTTCTTCCGCCAAGGCAGATCTGCCTGGAGAACACTTTTCAATAACTAAAAGTCATATGAGCTGTTTTTAACGTTCTCATCATCCTTTGCCTCTCCGATATTTTACTTGGCCTGCCACTTCTGGCCTTAACAAGAACTGTGCCCTCCATTTTCTCACTATGTTCCTCACAGTGGACACTGACAGCTTAAATCTCTGTGATAGCTTTTTGTAGCCTTCCCCTAAACCATAATTTTGAACACTCTTTGTTTTCAGGTCATTTGAGAGTTGTTGTGAGGCCCACATGTTGCCACTCTTCAGGGGGGAGTCAAAGAGAACAACAACTTGCAATTGGCCACCTTAAATACCTTTTCTCATAATTGGATGCACATGTCTATGAAGTTCAAGGCTTAATGAGTTCACCAAACCAACTGTGTGTTCCATTTAATCAGTGCTAGGTAGTTACAGGTATTCAAATCAACAAAATGACAAGGGTGCCCAAATTGATGCACCTGTCTAATTTCGTTAATCCAATGAACCTCATTTCACTACCGAAATATTACTGTGTCCTTCAATTATTTGATAGATCAAAATGAAATTGCTGATCCAAACACCCAATTATTTATAAATGAAAATCATGGAAATCTTCAGGGGTTCCTAAACTTTTGCATATGACTGTATATATCTCTCTCTCTCATATATATATATATTATTATTATATTAAGGTGAACTTGAGAATTAGCTAATAAATATTTATTCACAAGCAAATCTAGCTTTGTGAATATCCTGTCTAGCCAGCCACTAACTTCACGGCACATCCCTGTAACCCGTTTGGAAGGTTTGAAAAAGAAGTGGTGGGTAAATAAAGTGAAATTACAACTCACGACATGAACGCTAACTCTATATTACTCTATAAAAAACTACCAGTAAAGTGTTCTGTAGCTACAGTATACCTCATTCCCTGGTTTGAAAAATTATTGGAAAATGCTGGTACAGCGCTTTCTGTCGCAAATCAAGCACTAGCTGTGGTTCCGGATGAAAAAAGCTAATGCGCGTTAATGGGGATATAAAAACAAAGCTGTTAAATTCATCACATGTGATAATGCATTCATTTTGACAGCCCTAGTTATATTGCTAATATACCATGTCAAAATCTGTGTCCTGGCACTCTGCATTGTGTCTTGCCTAAGAACAGCTCTTAGCTAATCACACCCTCTTATGCCTTATTGCTTAAGTAAAGTATTATACCAGTACTATGTGCTTTGAGCAGTGGGTGCACTCTGTAGCCCCTCATTATATACTAAGTAATACTTGTGCCAGCAAATTCATGATTTGATCAAAGTAGACATTGGTCCCAATGACTGCAGGCTAGAGCAACCCTGAAAATCTACCAGGGTGAGGGGTCAGGGGAGAGGAAGCAAAGATCCAAGTCCCTTCCCATTGTGTGACACACCGCCTTCACCCGCTTGCCCCAGAGGCTTAGTGTCAGTGTTCACACTTCAAACACTCAATATCTTCACAAAACACAAAGGACACAACTGCTTGCCATCGCCATCGTTTCTTCCAGAAATAGAGATATGGATCCGTCCCAAAGGTCAGAGCTTGTTGAAGTTTCCATGATTAAGCCATGCTTTGTTGTTTGACTTTTCCCTGTTGAAATCTGTACTTTTGGGTGCAAATTGTGTAGTAGGCTCAACCTTGTGAACTAAAGTTCAATCAAGCTAAAGCTCTGTACGGTATATGTCAAAGCCAGGCGATAACTGAATATTAAAAAGACAGAGGTGCTTTCAAAAGCCATGGTATGAGAAAAAGTTGAACAACCATACTGTAATATATCTATACTGGGTACCATTATAACCCAACTTTAATATATCTATACTGGGAACCATTGTCTTAGCAGTGAGCCAGAGAGAGTCAGATATGCCTGCTTAATTTAACCAATGAAATAATCACTTGACAAATATTCATCTGGTTGTCAATAGCAAGACATGTTGTTTTCTTGTCTGCAGTCAGCGTGTGACAAGTCATACTCAAGCAGCTGTTGTCTACAGAAATGACCTGATGTCTGTCTGAAGACAAACACACCTATGAGCCACAACAGAGCCAGTGCTAGAGGCTAATCCAACCACTGGTATCTGATTTCCAGCAGTATTGACAGTTCAATAATCAACCTGGGACAGCTTTCTGTACTGAACTTGATGCAGCTCTTGTACTTTGCATTTGACTGGGTAGTACGATAACCAGTTTCCTAATGCTTATTGCCCGCTTCTCAGAGGGTGATAAAATATCATATTTTATAGGTCACTGATTATTGAATGCACTCTGATATTAGTGCTTTAACTGATCTTTGCTTACACAGTCTGGCCATATTTTCACTGCAGTTATGCTTCTCCTTTTTCTAACAACAACAACAAAATCATCAAACAGGCTATTAAAAAATATATAATTGTGTGGTCAAAGTATGCATTTTCGCACAGCACGAAACCTCCCGGATTCTGCACCAAGGAGAAGGCGCTCCAGGCAGTCTCTTCAGGGAATGTCTCATTTTCAGCCTCCTGCAGTGCATATTCAGCCTAGTCTGAAATAATATGGGACTCATTTCAGGGCTTAGGACTTCTCAAATATGCTGACAATAATGAACAGCAGAGCTTCAAATGAAACAGCTTTTCACATGGAGGGATTTAGTGGCAGCCTACATTAGGGTGCAGAGGTCCTGAATCCAAGATCGGTCACATAACACCACAGATGGTTTTTGGATTGCAACCGGTGCTTATTAAGATGATATCATATTCTAAACATCATTCACCAAGTAGATTTGAGGTACCTATGTGATTTAGTGTCTTATGTTACATTTGTATAAGTATGTTATCTTTGCATTTTATGTCACTTACCTGTTACTAGATTTGGAAATAAGACAATCCTTTTGAGTTGGGAGGTTATTATAAAATCTTAGCAATAATTTTACACTTCATATGATCAGGCTGAATGCATTCAAAACGATATGGAGAGTATGCACCATCAATTGCAGAGACACTTCGAGCAGAATAATGTTACTATGGAAGGCTTTAGTGAAAGCATTCAAGGACTTAACATCCTCTCAGCCCGTCCTTCATCTATAATAATCAAGCCTGGCCACAGAATATCCCTCTGGATGCGAAGAAAAAACATGTCGCCTGTCCTCTTTTCACTCATCTTAAAGACTGCCAGTCTTGGGTCTTCCTCTTGAAGTCCTCTGTCACTTTTATGACTTCAAACGATAGGCAAAGCCTTTCTTAACGGACTGCCACGTCTTTAAAGACATATATTTTCTGTGCTACATTAGCATGAGATAAAGGGCAGCCTATCTAATGCCAAGGAGGCATAGAGAAGTCTAAACCACAGCCGCTGTGAACTTGTTTGTTGCACGTACACAAAAGACACCAATGCAGGCTAACCATTTGTGGTAAATTGGAGAATATGGTAAAAAAAAATAAAGCACCTCACACATGTATATTCTAAATTTACAGACAATTCAACCGCCGATATTTCACTGTGACAGTAAAATTAAAGTGAACGAGGCTAATAAACGTGTTAAAACATGTATGACTGCAATAGGGCTACAGTGCGATCGAACCGGATTGTTTCCCTTTCAGTGATGGCATTGCACGTTGTAAGCTACCTGTGCCGCAGAATGTAATTAGATGCGTCGCTTGCAATGCTGCTTAACATAACGAGAAGCAATTGAGTTTGTTTGCAGTCTTACTATGTAGCCTACGTGTAAGCATGGGGAGGTGCTGGGCGAGTGTCGCGGCAGGCTGCTCCAGAGGCTAAAGGAGGAGGCTGATCTCCCTCCCTCGCAGTGCAGGAGGCCACCCAGCCACACACAATTACACCCAGAGCCAGCCAGTAGCCTAACCCCCGATATGCCATAGGTCTATGTCTCTGTTAGATCTCAGCATGATGCACAATGATCTCTTATTAATTAATCAATCAAAGTCAATAAAGGTAAAACATGTTTTTTAAACTAGTCAAAACAGAATGTTCCACATTTAGTGTTTTACACATACAATACCACACACGGATCACAGAGGGTTCTGTTCTGAAGAAATGTGTCGATTCATAAGGATTTCACACAGAAAACTGCTAATGTAGCCAGATGCATAAACATTACACACTCGACAAAACCTATGTGGATGATATGTTTACGTGGATAATTATATAGATTACATTGTGAATATAAAATAAAATATCATGACTGCATGTAACAAATAAACTGTTAGGTCGGCAAATATGCAGCCTTGGTTTGCCTATACTGTCATGCACAGACACATGTTGTACTGTAACCCTCTAATTTAGTAAGACAATGCACACGTTACATATTCGTTTTTATAACACTTTTTAGAATATAGCTTAAGCCAATTCTAATTAGTGTCAAGATACACATCTAGCCTACTAAATGCTGCAACTACTGTTTAATGTAAAACCATAAAATATGTAATATTACTTACATTTTACATGCAAGGCTAGTTGTAGCCTTAGACACAACTATCCTCGGATCCCTGAAACTATTTAGGCCTTCAAAAAAACATCCACCGAACATTAAAACAAACCCATAAACACAGCAGCTAAGTTGTCTTAATAATATCCAAATACGAGTTCCATTTTTCGAGCATGAATAGTTTTGCAGATCATAAAATCATTATTGACAACACTAAAAATGTCCAGAATAAGAGTGGAGATCACGTTGATATACATGACTGTACAGGTATGTCCACTGAGCGGCGCCGTAGCCCGCTTCTTGTAGGTAGACATGCGCAAGATGGAGAGGGAAGTGGGAATTCTTCAGAAACCTTTATCACTAAGTGCACAATGTCGTTATGGGTTTGTTCACTATGAGGGGGAGACTACAGTTATTAAAAGGAAACTGCAGGTAGGTTACAACTTACACACTATGTTTATGTCGAATATACAAGTATGCAAAATGTTATAACCTAGATATACATGTTTAATCATGTCCATATGCTCATCTGTACATGGCGAAAGGGTGAAGACAACTCATTATGCGTTGCTGGCAATATGCCTACTCATCACCTACACACAACACAGTGATAACAGTCAGACGACGCACAGATCGCATAGGATAACATTACATTATATGCACTTCAAAAGACCAGATGATAATGTGTTCATCAACAAACAACTGAAAATAACTTGCAGAATGCCCTATTCCAAACTATTTTGGGCTACACCTAGATGCATTTTAGTTATTGCTTCCATTTTTTCGCTGGCACAACCGTTTCTTATATATTTATTTATTTAAGTAGGTAAGTTGACGGAGAACATTTTCTCATTTGCAGCAACGACCTGGGTAGGTTCCAGAAAATTAAAATGTACAGGAAATTATTACCAAACAAAGCAGAAAGCAATAGAAGAACTGGGCACCGGTTACGTTTAAAACACACATGTAAAACAATGTAAATCTGTAGCTGGACCTTAGATACTCTGGTTAAAGCTTTAAAAGGGGTCAAGTTTTTACACTCAGATGACAGTCTTAGACTGAAACCAAGCAACCTCCCAGTGGCTATCCAACATATCCTCTTTGCAGATTTCAGAGCTGACAGAAAGCAAAGCATGTTTAAATCTGCAGCCCATTTGGAGGTATCCCAGGGTGGGACACCAACAGATGGGAACTAGGCCTACTTTGAGAGATGAGTACAAGGTCAATCTGAGATTCAGGGATAAAGCTCTGGGCAACGTTCTTATTAGTGATTTAAAAGTTGACTTTAGGAAACAGATAGCATGGTCAGATGAAACTCTATGAAACCCTATTGCAGCAGGTTTCCTTTTATCAAGATTCATTCACGCAGTGTTGTCGGACATTAGAATTCTATTATGTAAAATTCATGTGTGACAAAAATTATTTTTTTGTTTATTTTTTATAGACAGTTTTTCCCTTGTTATAGTGTCTATATTTGATTTTCATTAAAATCAGCTGATGTGTTCAACGCTGGCCAATACGGAAGGCCTATGTGCTTGAGCTGTCTGAGCATATCTAGCCATACCGCAGGAAATTGATTGATCAAGTCAGTAAATTAACTTTATTGTTACATCTGTTAGTGCACTTCAATGTGGAGTAGCTAATGTGTGTGATGTTCTAGAGCATAAATAAAGTGCATTTTTGTCCATTTAACACTTCATAGTCTCTGTTTTGATTTGGTGTAGTTAAGAATTGTGGGACTACTCTTAGTCCAGTTGCAGTCATTTTTTTTTACCTGGATGCTGTAAAAACACTTGCTGTGGTTTGGTAGATTAACAGAGAGGCCCCTAATGGAGTAATTACACAGAGCCAAACATCTATTTTTCACCTGTGCACTGCCATTACTCTCCGTCCCCCATCTACTCCATTGAAAGTCACTTACTTTCCTTACAATGAGTTATCATTGACTGCCATTTAGGTGTTCTGGAGCAATTTGTCTTATTGAGGCCGTGGGCTGGCCCCTTTGCAGAGAACAATCATTCTCCTTCCAATATATAAAACATTCATGGGAAAAACGGATAGAAAATACAGCACAAACTGATAGTGGAGAGTCGCTAATAGATAGGATGAACGAGAAAGACAAGAAAAAAAAGAATGTAGCAGATTAAAGGGCCAGGTAAATGGCTGCATTTTGCAGCACAGTTTCTGCCATAGGAAATATCTGCCTTCTGGAACATCCCTATCTGTCAAACATGGGGGGCATCCAGTGTTAGCATATGAAACCTATGGCAATGAAAACATGATTTGAGCTTTCTGTAATAATAACAACAACGTGTGTTTATTTAGGTATTACCCTTCATTCTAAAATTAGGCTGACATTTTAAATTAATTTGAATTATTTTCATTAAACAATAGTGAATAATTTTTATACAGTATGGACAATTTAAATAGATACCATTGATCCTGATGTATACAGTATAACCTGTTGACAGATGCAATGTCTGTTTTTGTTTCTCCTTTGCCCCTAATTTATCGACTTTAGATATTGATTGGCTCAAGGGTCCACCCTTGTTTCCAAGTCTAGATCGGATGTTGACTTAAAGGTAAGGAGAAAATCTTGCAGATCTATGATGCACTGGAGTAGTACACTTGTAGTAGTACACTTGTAGTACACCTGTAGTAGTGCACCTGTAGTACCGTAGTACACCTGTCTCACTCTGAGTCAACCAGGTAAAACATGTGTCAACCATAAGGTGTATTTTTTCTCACCATATTCCTAGCAACACTATGTTGTGGCTAGTGTAGTGTTCAAATATTGTTTGTATTAAGTGATATTGACTTTCTTTCAAAGACCCAGCCATAGACATGTTTGACATGCATTTTTTTTAGCAATGGAGCAAAATAATGTACATTTTTTAATAATAAATATTTTCATATTATTGCATAACATACAGTTGAACATGCTGAAAATATGTTGTTCCCATGTGTTGCAAAACAGTTTGTGTGATATTCAGAAGCATACATTGCAGTTGCTATTGCATTTTCTGACCAGCACGTTAAGAAATGAATGCTGAAGGCATGCCATGTAATGCAAAGTGTACGGGAGTTCAAAGTTATCACAACGCCTTTTGTCATGGTGAATCCACGTCAGTTTAAACTGCAATGCAAATTATTACATTTTCCCGGAGAAATCAGTCAACTTTCAGACTTTTTGCAAGCACTATAAAATAAATGAAATAGAAAATTAACCTCAACATTGAACAAAATATTTTCAGTGAACATATCTGGAACATTAAAGCCTAAACATTTGACATGAAGGCTAAGAAAACGAAGTCACAGCTCTGTGCATACTGTAGGTATGTCTGGCGTGCGTGGCCCTATCAACCTAGCTGCAAGGGTTAATAGTGTGGATAATGCTGTGTTTTGTTAGATTACTCATTTTCACTGCTCAACACAATGACAAATAACCATTATTTTTCTTGCACTGATAATCGGGACAACTTTTCTTACCAGCACAAGTGAAACCATTAATCCTGTGTGATTCTGCTGATAAAGAGTGACTGTGAAGTAATGGCCATGTCAACTAGAAAAAGGAAAATATGGGAACAATTAAAACAAGATGGACATTATCTGGAAAGTCCCCAGTCCCACTTTCATTAACAGTACTGTAATTGATATGTGCCTTTATAACTAAACTGAACACTAGCTTTTTTGTTCATGTGTATTTTAACATGGTACAGATGAGACAAGATTGAACATCATGTATAGAAGAAAAGGAAACTAGCTAAATTTAATGTATAAAGATACTGTTAAAAAGAATTCTCATGAGGTTTAATTTTTTAACCTTTTTTTAGGTACCTCTTTTGCTTAGATATGTGAAAGTACTTTGACTTGCTCACCTGTATGATAGTTCTCACGCTGTATTACAGTATGTGTGCATGCTTCGAAGCAGAAGGGCTATGTTCTGTCTGAAATGAAGTTCATTCACATTTAATTGTCCTAACAACTCAAACAATTGCTCTGGGTGATTTTTTGCTCTAGAAAAGCAATGTGACATGTTTGTGCTAGGGGGTAATAATCTGGTCCCCTGGCCATAGTGACCACCATCAATTCTGTTGCTTGGCAAAAAGATTAGTGTGTACAATTATTGAGCATAGAGACTGAAATTATAAGCGTTTGACAGTTTTTCCTACGATTGTGTGAAGCAGAAGTCACATCATAAATACATACATTTATTTTGATGTTTTTAATTGCAAAGCACATTAAACTAATATCCTCCTACGTGTGATAATCGGTAAAGTGGCATTTATTATTAAACAACATTGTCCTTTCAAATATATAATACAGTAAAATCTATGTAATGTTCAATTTAACATGAACACATCAGAAGCGATATCATCTATCATTCTGTGGCATCATGAAAACACTTATTGTCTGGTTTTTATGACTGCCATATTTGATAATATTTTCATTTAAAGTACGGCACGTCATTTGTGACTGAGACAACTTCCGTAATACTTAATTAAGAAATGGACTGATATGGACATATATTTGGGAGCAAGCGTATTTCAATATCCCAGAACCTGCACCTTATCAACATGCCCATTGGAGAGGACACGTTTTCATTTGAAACTCTTAGGGAGAAGAGAATGTTTCCTTTAAAGACAGTCAATACAAATATATTTTCAGGTGTGTCATGTCCTCCTAAATATGAATACTGTCTCCCAAAATGGATACCATTAGAATTCTAGGGTTTTTACCATTTTTAAATTAAACCTGGAACTTTGATTTCTAATTCGCAGCCGACAATATTTTGGCAGAAGCAAACTGCCTAGCGTTACATATGCTGTATTATTTTAACGGTAACTCTGTTTAGTTCAAAGGGATTTAGGGGGCCTATGTTTGAAATCCCCCAAAGCCCATTTGGCTACTCTTTATTTAGCTCATTGGCATTCTGACCCCATGCTACTGAAACTTTGAACCCACAAAGTTGGAAAAGCTGAATCACTTCTTTAAACACACTATCAATAGGCCAGATTAAAGAATATCACTAATCATCTTAAGGTTTTAGTGCAGTATGGCAGCATGGTCTGGGCTTCTTGGACCATTTTCCGCCATAAACTGTATTAAAGTAAAGGTGGATAAAACGTCCTTCATGCTAGATCAATATAAGTATGTTTTCTAAGTTAAGTGAAACAATATTATAAAATATGTCAGTTTGATGCCTCATTGTTTGTTCAAAAACTTTGAAATAAACACATTAACTTTTCAAAACCAACAATAACGGATGTATTTTTAATTAGTTGTAAACACGTGCTGGCTTACTTTAACACCTCCTTGTTTTAGAAACAGAGATATTTAGTGGTATGAAAATTGCTCTTCATTTTCCATTTCAGTCATTTAGCAGACACTCTCATCCAGAGCAACTTACAGTCTATCAGGTACACCACCAAATTAGCCAACACATTCACACATTTTAACAATAAGCAAAGCTCACTTGTTTTAACCATTATGTTATTGTACCATTCAAACCAGAATTAGTCAATTCCCTAAACATCGACTTGCAGAAGAGAATGCGAAACAAAAGCAGTTTCTAATAAGTGTGAATACCTACTTTGTGGTTTCGTTATTGTGCAAAGATGCACAGGATTGAATGCTTTCTGTTTGTTCCCCATCACAGACTCTCACACCCCCACAATCCCATCAGCCCTCATGATTAAGATTTGGCACCTTGGACCACATCGTCTTCATTTGGAAATATTTCAGCTGCATTTCTGCCACTCTGAAGGGAGGTGCAGATAAAGGAGAAGAAGGGGAAAAACACACCCTGTTGTGTGAATCTTAAAGAAGGCCTTGAACCCTACCATTCATCCTTTTCACTTCATCAGCTGAGTCTAATTGCCAGTGAGGACAGGAGACCCCAGGCCCGATTGTTCCTTATCCTCTTTGGAGCCTTCTGAGGCATGAAAAGCGAAAGGCCTGCTTTTGATCTTTTTTTTCTTCTCTCCATTCTGTCATCCCCTGCTATCCTTTCCCTCAGAATGACACACTCCTTTCACACTGTGCCCCCGTCTCCATCCACGCAAAATAATTATCAAGCTCCGCTTCATCAAATAATGGTGGAGATAGAAGGTCACGGCGGGGAGGGCCGAGGTCTGGGAGGGTGGCCCTGGGACGTGGTGGAGCTTCCAACTCATCTTGGAGGCATGCTCCTTAGCTCAGGGTACCTTTATGTACCTTGACCCTGCTTTTCCTTTGCCTGTCCTAATGAGACCCTCTCACGCGGCCAATGTAGTACTGGTCGTACACTGGCAGGTTTAGAAGGCCAAATCACAATGAGACACAGGGCTATGCTGAGACAAGGGCGCATCTGTTCTGTCTTATTAAGCCTCGCAAAGGAGCTCATGCTTCTCAATGTCCCATAGGCGCTGTGACCAGATCTATTGACACCTACTTGTCCTTTGCGGTCAACACCTTTCAGTGAAGGAGCAGCGTACACACACAAGTTCTTATTAGGAGTAATTTTGGGCAGCTTATTTTCGGAGAGCCAAGTGCTTAACTGGGTTGAGGTAGCAAGTAAGAAGCATCATAAGCGTTAGGGAATTCAGAATAATGACGAAGAGAAATTCCTTGAGACTAGAATGATGACAAAGGATATCTAAGGCTGTTCCAGTCAGAAGAAACTGCCCTTCAATTTAGAATACCCTAATGGATGCCCTCTCTATGTGAGTACTTGCACACAAGCACCAGTTACCTTTACAGCCTCATTACTCCCTTGTGTTATCAAGAGCCTGTGTATGTTTAATCATCATTTACAACTCAAAGTTCTACAAACAGGCTAACTTGTGTTCAATTGTTGAGGAGCGATTACAGAAATAAGCGTTGTCATTATTTTACTGAAACTAGCTTATTGCTTTGCAGTTTATTTCAAATCTCTGACATGCATCTGTGTTGTATGTACACACACATAATATACTATAAAATACCTGTGATTTGTCATACTCGGTATAAATACAATTTGGCCCGATCGTCTACCATACTAACAAAATTGACAATGGACGAATAGTTTAAATGGAAGAAAAATTAGGAACATACAAGTAGACAAACAAAAACCTTTAAGCAAAATAATGTAAAGCACGTCTAACATGGAAGCAGTGAGAACAAAGCGGAGCTCCTGTCAGAACATCGATCTCCTCCTGCAGGCATACAGATCTGCACAGCTCTGATTGCGCCATGCCTCGCTCATGCGCCTGCCTCCAACTTCTATTTCTATGGCCCTTTCGGAGAATATGCTTATTGATCAGACCCATGTCTGGAGTTATCTTACTGATAAATCTTGACCGAGGGCTTCCTCTGGCCTGAGCATGTTTGGAACTCTGGTGAGAAAATAATAATAAAGAAAGAATGAATAAGGCTAGTCAGAATTACACTGCCTGTACACATAATCACATGGATCATTTTGTACAAGCCAAAACAGTTTGAATGGACCGCTGGCTCCTAACGGCAATATTTTTATTGGGTGTTAAACTACATCAACAAACCTTCACCATATGCCTGTTGTTGCTAAGTGTTTTTGTCACTTTGCAGATAGGAAAGGACACCTTTTTGCAGAGAGTTGTTCATTATGCTAGTTTGGAATGTTTAAAAACTAGATAACTTAGTGGATAACTGTCATGCTGTTTGTCACAGGTGTGTCCTATAAGTAACATACATGGACATGTTTGAGTTTTCAGTTGCAATTTCCTCATGCAATGTTGCACGTATTACAATAAACTAGTGGGCACCTTTGGAATGTTGCCTAAGCAAAAAATTTAATTAGATTGTGTATCACTGATTTAGAATGGGTTCCCACCCCTAAAAGAGTTAGTAAAACCATACAACCATGGACTTTCCTGTGGTTTTGCGTTTGTGCCTGTTGAGAGTATGTTACATATACAGTACTGTACACGTATGATTTATCAGAAAATTACATGTATTCATACAATATTATAAACCGGAAAATGCAACAACGTCTTATACAGTGTACTATGTGGATATCAGTAGAGGTTTCCTTTTAGATTTCCTTTCTTATGCTCTTCAACATTTGTGCCAGAAAATTTATGGTAGAATGTGTCTAAAATGACTGTTGGGCTCTGGTTGTGTTTGCTTGTCTTTGTGACGTGTGTGTAGTCGGGTCCATAGCGAGTGGTTATGTGTCGATCTGCGTGTATTTTAACAAGTGTGTTCCGTTGTCATGTTTGTAGCATTCCACGTGGGAGGGTCTGCTGAGAATCAAGCCATCTGTAGTGTTCTGCCGAGCGACATGTTGTAAAGCGAGATTTGCGAGTGTGGGGAGACTTGACTTGTCAAATCTTGGCACATAATGAGACAGAAAAGAGTGGAGACAGGAAAGTGTCCAGCGATAAACAATTAGTTGAGTCCCAGCGGTAAAAGGGCACGGGCTATGGGAGGACGCTCCCAAAAACAAAATCAATATGGCTTCCAGTAAGGTCATACTGGGGTAAAGTGATGCAGAGGTTAACACTTCTTTCTCAGATCAGGACACACAGTCATGGCTTGCTCAAAATCAATAGGCTACTGGTATGAACATGGATTGAAGCGAGCTGCCTGTCACTGTATACACATTGCTATGCTTCGTTTGACACACAACATAGTCACATTATTACACAGTAGATCTAAGAAGAGGCAACGGCATAAGGGTGGTATATCAGCGGGTGGTATATCAGCCAGGATAATGAACTGAATTAGGCCAGTCAGTTTCACAGCCACAGCCAATTTTGAAATGAATTGAAAGGATCTTTAAGGAGGAGGCATTTGGGAATGGAGGATTCACACACCCTGATACAAGCATAATGGAGCATGATCCACAGATAGCGGGGGCTGTCCCGAAGCGTCCCGTCCCCTCTCAGGCCCTGCCCAGACTCACAGGTCTCATTTCACATCTCACCACTGTTCCCAGCAGGCCTCACAGGGGTAGCGCTGCCAGGGCAGGAGGGTCGGACTGGAGGTGGGGCGTCCCGCTATGTGCTTGTACTGGCATTAAAGCAGACAACAAAAAGAGAGGGCGAGGACAAAAAACAAGTTTGTTACTGCTTATGCTCCAGCGGTCCGGTGTCCTCTGAGACGTAGAGGCACCGACCAGAAAGGTGCGACTCTGACGGGCAGACTGCACATCACCTCGTCTCTGCGGAGACAGGGACACGGCCCCGTGGGCTTGTCTCCGTTGTGGTCCGGAGCAGGAAGGATAATTTGGGAAGCAGCCTGGTCATCGCTTGGGCTCCAGGGAGACCAGGAGCCACTGCTCCAATGACCTTCAACAACCTGTCAGTCTGTCATCTAGGTCTGGGGAATTAGGAGAAAAATAAATACACTAGCCATGTCTATAGAGACTGAATTGACCGTGCCAGGGTATGTTTGCTTTGAGAACAAAAGGTAGAATATATTGTGGTAGAGGAGGCGCTCGTGTATGTACAAATTGTTACAGGATGACAGGTTGAATACACTCATTTGATATACTGAAAGTTTGTGTGTTATCCAATCATGAGAACATTTTTTTTAAATGCTGGACTATGTAATCTAGTTTTGGATTTTAGGTTTGATTGGTCTCTCGAAAAGGAAACAGCTGGCAGGGGAAAAATATAAAAAAAATGTGAATTAACATAATTAGACAGTAATATTATCATCCCAATTCCTGTATTTTACACTGTCTTTATTTCTAAGAGTAGGACAATGACGTTAAATTACTGTTTGGACAGGCACCCAGACAGCATTTTAGTTCGCAACATTTGATTTAAAAGAGAGAAATCATGAACATATCTGTAGCACCTGCCATGATTACAGGCTCAAACAATAAAAAAGTAATGATAAACATTACATCAGACAAAACAACTAAAGCAGTCCACATTGCACACTGTGCCGCAAGTAAGCATATAAGTAGCTTTGTGTAACCTACTAACCACGACTGCTGTGGGTGTTATTACCACCAGGTGCAATGAAAGTGGACATATTCTCTGAGAAGTTACCCAAAATGGCAATATTCAGTTATGTGTAGATGTAAACTACAGTAGGTCGATGTACTTAAGCAATGAGGCACAAGAGGCAGTGCTGTAATCGTGAATACACTATGTACTGTTTCATCAATGACAGTATTCACAATATAGCACTGGCTCACAGCTTTTTAAAACATTACCAACAAAGTACATGTACATTCTCTTTCATTTAAACCTTAATGAATAAAGTTAAAGCTCTCCACTAGACAACATAGTCTGGACAAACTTTGGTTGTTAGGTCTATTTGTCATCGTGCCACAGACATGAGTCAGTCGTGAGTTTTTTTTTGCACAGTTGAGGTACAGGCTGTGGTCAACATGCCGGCTGGCTAACATTTGTGTCACTTACTAGCCAATTTCAGCTAAATCAAGGAAAAGAACTGGAATTACAGACTTTTTTGTTTGTTTGCCTTTCACTCCCACCAATGTTGCATTTAATTGATCTGAAATCATAGTCACAATTATGCATAAGCTAAAAGAGGTTATCACTAGGACACTGAAATAATGGCTGCTGAAAAAGTGGATTTTTCATTGTAACAGAATAATAAAATATAAATCATACATAGATAAATGCATTGTTTAAGTCATGGGGTTGGGCAGTGGACGTCAGGACAGCTTTGGACGCTGCATTAGTAAAAACAATATTGTAATTTAGAAAATTCATGGATAAATGGAAATAGTATACTTTAAGTAAACAGCAAGCAAATTGCATAGTAAAGTTTTAGTTTTTTTGATAATCAAGCCAGAGGCTACAACGTTCAACGTTATTATATCATATATGCCATGAACCAGTTGAAGTTATGGAAAATGCAAATGGTTATGTGATGAAAAAGAAAACCGAATGTTCAGTCTCAGTTTGATATTGCACAGTGCCATTAAACCAATTCCCAGGAGACACTCTGGTGACAATCTGACAAACCACCACAAGCTATTCTGTGGATTTTGTTGTTGCATTGAGCTACAGAGAAAGAGGATTTTGAATGGTGTGGCGGTGGTTCTTTATGCAGAGCCGAGACGCGATGCCTTCCAGACGGTGAGAGATGGCAAGCCCTAATAATACAGAGCTGTACAATGGTTCTGACAGGCGAGCAATAAAGCAATCAGGGTCCCAGGCATTCCAAATCTCTTTAACGCCCACCCTCTAATAGTCTGAAAGATGGGCGGCTGACCTGTGGGCTGTCAATCATGGAAGATACCTGCTGGAGCCTGAACAGGGAGAGCTGAGGCCACCGGTCCATCAGATCTGTTTTCACACTCCAGACTCTAACATTGCAAGCATAACCAAGAACACAAAAAGCCCTACCGCCTCTCTCTTAATTAGGAGTGGGAAGAAAGAGACTTGTTTGGTTTAAATGGGTAGGGGAGGGTCTCCGATATGGGGGGGATGTGGAATCCCAGTGAGACGGAGAATAACCTATTCCCTTGATTTAGGAATTCAGACATTGATCTGACACACTGTTTTGTACAAGCACAAGCTCTAACTGGTGCATTTCAGCTGGAGAAAAAAGGAAAGCGTTAAAGCTGGTTCATTAGCTGTCTGTAGCTCATTCCAGCAAATAGATCACCATTATACTGTGGTTAGTTAATGGCTTTCTGGTGTTTCCTCCAGAGCCTTCCTGTCTGAAGGCTGCCTGCTGAAACCTTCCACTTTTTTCCTTCTTTTTTTCACGTGGGGAGTCCTGTCTTCTGCCTCATTCAGACAGTTGGCTTCAGCCAGTGGTCATGTCTGTGAGATGTCTGGCTACAGACGCTTACTCTGGAGACCTTATGCTGCAACATCACAGCAATTGTTATAGATTCTGATCCCACATCCTTCTTTACTGTAGACCAGGAGAATGTATGATTGACATTTTTTACCATCTGATTTGGAACATAATAATAATATGTTCTATAATAATAATTAGAATTATTATTAATTAAGTGTGTAACGGTACACCTAACCCACAATACGGTACATATTGAGGGTCACGGTATGGTACGTATTTGCGATACAGTGCAAAAAATTATACATTGAATTAAAATTCAAGATCAGTTTTTAGTTTAATTGGCAATAGATTGGTGCATATTCGCAGCTATAAAAACACTATTGCTCTTGTGATTTCATTGGCCTGATCAGATTCGGCTGATAGGACTGCTTGAATACAGTGAGGAGACAGTTGTTTTTGATTCGATAACTGCCTATGCAACCGAATGACTATTTAGACAAAGTAACATTGTGAAGCCTGCAAACAAAGCTAACATTTTAGAAAACTCTTTTATAACATAGTTTGCACATGCATTGCCCCATAGCTACATTTCTTACTTTCCATATTTTGCACCCTGGAAAATATACATAAATATTAATGTAGCCAGGCCAAGTAATTTGTTTGAAGGAAAGGAATATTTAATCTAATGTTTTATAGTCCTTTATTGTAAAGAACACTGTTTCTCAATTGAGATGTATATTTGGGAAAATTGTGCTCTGTTTTTAAAATTACCGGGATTTGGGAAGTGAGAGAGTGCAGTTAGAGATTTCTGTTTTTTGTTGTCAGAGAATCTGTGCTGGCTAGAACTATAAACATGTCTTATTCATTTTTGTTGTAATTGAAACAGGGCATATATAAAGTTTCAAAAGAACAAAGACTCTGAAGTTGACTGAGTTATTTCAAGGGTGCAAAACATACTTTATGAGCAAAACAATTGTAGAGAAAGATTTTTTCACTAAATGTGCATGTCATGTTATCTTAATCGCTTTCTGTAGATGTCTGAGATGAATATTAATAACAGGTAAGACTGACGTTTAGCAATATTAGAGTCTAGATTGGTTTAGGCAAAGTATTTCCCCATGATGATTCATCACCAGCACTTATTGTATGTCTAGTTCTCTCGTGTTACACTAACAAAGTTGGAAAAGTGCCAACAATGATTACAATGTCGATTACGATGAATGCAAAGGCTCATAATCAACATTTTAGAAGATAGCAATAGAGTAGCCAGCCATTTATTTAAAATGTAATGTTCAATGTATTCGGGTTCATGTGCAAACCCGCGAATAGCACCCTGTACTGTACGGTACGATTACATACCCATGTACTGTTACAGCCCTATTATTATTATCTATTTTTTCAAGGAGTGTACCCTTCTTTTTCTCACCTAATTAGTCATGTCCAATTCCCCTTTGAGCTTGTTTCGTCATCAACTCCACAGCAGGTGCGGGATGGTCGAAGAGCGATCTCATGCTTCCTCCAAGCACATGTCACCAGGTCAGTCCGACCTGCTTATCATACTGCTCTTTCAACCTGGAAGCCTTTAGTTGATCAACTACACATGGACGATTTCATTCACAGGTACCTTACAAGGTATTCTCATCGGAATACCCACACGTTCAACACCAATGCTGCGACTAGGATATGAACCCAGGTCACTGTGACGCAGTTGTGCTATGAGGCAGTGCACCACATGGAGAACCTTTATTATATGTATCTTTATCAATTAACATGAAGATACATTTCTAATGATAAAGTGTAAATTATGAATGCATGCTCTTCCACACCATTTACCAAGAAACAATGTACCCTGATCCATATATCTACTGTACAATGTTTTGTTATGGATAACTGTAATATGAATCTACATTATTGACACATTTTTACAATAGATACAAAAACATGAAAACACATTGTGTTGCTAATGTAGCTAGCAAGTAGATAGCGTTTTGAACCACCAGCAATGAATAATCATGAATTATTGGAATTTTCTGTACAAAATCATCACAGATAAGTGCCGTCTGATATACACATTTGTTAATTCCAGAGATGCATACAAAATCGCATTGCCAGGTACAATAGGCTGAACTGAATTTTGACAGCTTATCTTCAAAGAATTAACATGCACTTAAAATGTTGTTGCTCTATTCAAGTAAGACCAATCCACAATCCTGTATTGTCACACAATAGTGTACTCTTATTCAAAGCACTCTGAAAAAGAAGCCATTGTGTTTAGCTTAGCTAAATGATGAGTTCTGCAGAATTGTTGTGTATGTGATCCCTGTGAGACCTTCTCCAGATTTCACCCCAGTGTTTGGTTGTCGAGCTCACCTGGGGCCATGTTTGGACTTCTGGATTGGTTGGTTTCTCCCTGGTCTCTGGTGGCATTCCTCACATTGAACACGTGATCCTCTGAAGCTTTAGCTGGATGGAAGGTCCACATGTACCTTGTCTCGCCCTGAGGAGCTCAGGGTCATTGAGCAGCAGGGTGCAGTGGACCATACACCACGTTATGTCTCATCTGGATGCCACGTCTGGCTCAGGTCTGCTTATACACTGCTTTTCTCATCACTGATTCTTGTCTATACACATCATTGTCGGTAACTGGGGCCAGGAAATGTGTTTTTTATGTGAAGATTTTCTTTATGTTTGACTAAACGTGGCTCTAAAAAGCAAAAAAAGTGCTTTCATCTACTTAATTAATCTGTGATTTTGTCATGATCAATACCTACAGTACAATTGAAAATATTTAGCAACAGTATTGATTAAATTGTATCAGCACATATTTAGTCATCAGTTTCTTTGGTTTTACTTTTGATAGGTATGTGTTAGGGTAAAATTAACATTTTTACTTTATTCCATAACAACTGGAAACTTTACTTCCAAATTCCCAAAAATAATATTGTCATTGTTCATAGATTTTATTGCAGAGATAATCCATCCACCTCACAGGTGTGGCATTTCAAGCTGATATGATTGCATGATTATTGCACAGGTGTGCCTTAGGCTGGCCACAATAAAAGGCCACTCTAAAATCTGCAGTTTAATCACAAAGCACAATGCCACAGATGTCGCAGGTTTTCTGGGAGCAAAACTGACAACTCATACTTAGTGATTTAAAGCCACAACAGGTGGATTCAGCACCACGACCAGCTCCGCAGCCTACTAAATTGTTTGAGATTCAGATTTGTGATTCCGATTTAGACAGATTTGTGAACAGTATTTGAGAGAAATAGGCCTTTTGTGTACATAGAAAGTCTTAGATCTGTGAGTTCAGCTCATAATGGGGGCAAAAACAAAAGTGTAGCGTTTATATATTTGTTTAGTGTAGAAGTGTTTTCACCACTATACGTCGTAAGTAAAGTATATTAGATCTTTGAGCCATGCGTATACTGTGGATACATGCTATTTCTATGCCGTGTTAGAGCATAGTAAACAGAATTGTGCAGCTCAAATCCCTGTCCATCAGCCAATTTAAGGAAAATGTCTGTGTTAATCATTACTAGCAATTGAGTTCATTAATAAACCGAAGAACTCCACTTCCTCCTTGGTCTCCCTTCCTTCAACTACAACCACATTGTGATGGAATGATGCAGCAAAGGAAACAGGTATCTTCAAAACGAAACAGGGTGAAAAAGGCTGTGCTCTCTCATCCTAATAACAGTAGGAGAGGAGCGCAGTTAAGCGCAGAGATGCCGGATGAATTTAGACGGCTCCACAACTACTTCTGCTATTCTCCCTCACTTTGGTCATGGGGAGTTAACACCATGCCATGCCACATACCCCAGAGCAATCGGAATTCCTCCTCTACGCAGATGAAGACCTGGGCCCGTATTTATCAAGCTTCTTAGAATTACACTTAAGAACACTGCTAAGACTTGACTTAAGAGTAAGAAAATTCTTGGCTCAAAGCTGCGCTTAAAAGTTAGTTATCAAACATCTCAGTCTTACTTTTAGTGAAGTGTAGGACTAAATCTTAAGTGTCAGTCTTAGAGCTGATTCACGACACTTTGCTGTGCAGCAAACGGGATTTTGGATGATGACATAGGCAAGATCCAATCACTGAATAAATGTACTTGTTTAAGAATATTCTCAGATAAATTCGCATTCAATGGTGACATTCATAAGAAGAGTTGACATTCAACAAACATTTGACAATAAAGAATTTTCAAGAGAATCCATTATGATATACACATTGTAAATTGAAGATCAAAGAAGGTTTACAACACGTTTTCCACTATTTCTCAATTAAATATTTCAAACGAGTGTGCTGTTAACTGACCTGCCTATATATAGCCTAGAGTTAATGATATAATCATAGCCATTGTGGATTCCAAAAGATAACCGAACTGGAGAGAATAAAAAACACTGCTTGCTTTAGTTGAATTTCTGAGTGGAGAATATGGAATCTGCGTGTAATACAATGTGCCCTATGAAGGAATATATTATATAGGCTATTGCCTATATTAGGATCCAGTGTTCTATTAATAAACTATGAAACAATTGTGTATAAATAGCTTACAAAAAGGCTACCTGTTGTAGTTAATTTTATGTCAGTGGCATATGGAAAGGGGTGAGCAGCCACGAGCAGGTATCCTCCGGCGGCAGAAAGCGCCTTTCAAACAGCTGCTTTGGGCCACTTTCATTCAATATCACATGTCATGGTTAGACCCAGGCCATTTGGAAACCACGTCCAAAATGTTGTAGTCTGCATCAAACTCAACTTGTGTGTTGATGCTGTGGTACCTCTTTTTATTCATATAAACATTCTCGTTGACGCTGGGAGCAATGATATTTAAATAAGTGCCATCCATTGCGCCTACTACTCTTGGGAAGCCGACTATTTGAATGAATTGTGTTTGCTTCTGTTGGATTATGCGGGGTGTTGTTGGGAAGTCAGTGAAACGCGTAACAATGTGTTGAGCTGTAAGTGCAATAATTGTTTCCATTACAATTCGGCTTATTGATGGTTGTGATGGGCCAAATCATCAGCATTGCGTTGCTGCATACAAATCTGAAAATGAATTGCTGCATAAATGTCACTGGTGAAATGACGTTCCTCATTCAGTCGCTTATGAAGATGATGCCTGCTCTGTCCAAACAATACTGTTTTAATTAATTAAGCAGCATCAAACAATAAAAAAATAATATTCCTCTCCTAAAAGATTTGCACACGTCTCTGTCTACGCCATCACAAGCCCCTACTGGCAACTCTTAACCACTTGAGAGACCTCTCGAGCGGTCTTAGGTAGCTGGGAGAGTAAGAGTGATTCTTAGCTTTGAGAAATTTGATAACTTGCTTTTACACTTAAGTTTGAGAGTAGGAGTACATTTTGTCAATTCTCAGCACTTGGGCCCTGTCACATCTTGCCCTTATGGGCTGTGAGGGGACTTTGTTTCTTGTAGTGTCTCCCCTGTGTATGGTGTTGTGTTTGGCTCCCTCTTGTGTCTGTTTCAAGTATTGTTGAGTTAGGTCTGTGTGATGTCATTTTATTTCTCAGCTGTCTTGTATTAGGTTATTAGTGAAGTGGTATTTAAGCCTCATGTTTCTGTCATTCCCCTGTTCGTCAATGTCTGCTGTTACGTGTCTCAAGGTGTACGATATTTGTTCTTCGTTTTGCCCATCGTGGCACTCTTTTGTTTTCTTATTAAAGTACATTTGATTAGTGAAACCTTCGCGCCTGTCTCTCTCTCATATCGACAAGGGATACGTGACAGGCCCTGGGATTATTCTCGTCTGAAGAGGAGGACACAGACAATATAAAACGTTTTTGCCTGATAAAGTTTTTTTGGGGGGCTATGGAGGTAGTGGCGGCTCGGATATATATTTTTTATTTACATTAAGACAAATCCATGATCCATCTTATTTCAGACTCAGGAACTACTCCACAATAGTATTAAATTTCCACTTCTGTACGTTTTTTTGCTGTCCTAAAACATTTTAGATTGTGTTAGCATCTTTCTTTTTTTTCCCCTGCCTTATGCCTTGCTCACATTTAACTTTTTCACTTTGTTATGTTATGCGGAGTGGAAATGGATCGCCCTCTAGCAGTTGAACTTTCCATTGCTAGACAGACATCACATATTTTGAAATCTTTCAAACTATGCATCAGTTCTGGTGCAGGTGAAACCAGCCACTGTAGACAAAACATAAAACAAATGCACTAGCATATTTTATATTGCTTCAATAGATTAAATTCATTATGAATACATCGACATACGTTTTATGAATATAGGTAAAGTCTGAATTGAATTTTTTGATGATTGACAAATTGTGCTAATCTGTGTACTAACCATGTCCTACTACTACTTTTAGTCAGCTACTTTTAGATCAATTAGACAGTTTCACCTTTGAGAGGTGTAAAATTTAGCTGTTTTAACAACTTCTAACCAATGTCACAATATTTAATTTGACATTTGTTTGACAATTTCCTAATAATCTGTTTGGAAAACATTTGGGATTACTAATAAAATAATCCAAACATTATTTATATTTTAGTCATTATAGCATTATAGCAGACTTCTTCAGAGCGACTTGCATTAAGTACAGAGCCATTCTTTCTGGAGCAATTTAGGATGAAGTGCCTTGCCCGAAGGCACAACAACATTTGGCACACCAGGGACTCTTAACCAGTAACCTTCAGACTACTAGGTTGACTCCCTAACCACTGATCCATCTGACCCCCAATTACCTCCCATCAAAGCTGCAAGTAGATTCAATCTTCAAGAATGAAACCGAACATAATACACCATTAAATATAATAAGAAACCATATAATGGCAAGATACTTGAAGATAAGATACCTGAAATAGAATCCGTTGTTAATAAACTAAATTACACTTTAGAAGTTGGACATTGCACATGTAAATGTCTCTGTAAAACGAAAGCGGCGTTTATCAGAATCAAATTATAATCGCAGACTAAAGTAGTGCTTTGAGTGACATGAGAATCATCCAATGAGCGTTTAGCATTCTGCTGTGTGTGTGTTTTACTTTTTCTGATCACAGAAAATTACATGAAATCGTATCATTATCACATCAACGTTTTGTCCTTGATATTTTCTACATGGACTTAATCTAGCCTACTAACTAACTAGTTTTTTTTTCTTTTGTGCCGCACTATGTTTACGGTACCGCAGCTCCTGACTAGAGTTCTCAAGACTAGCTCCGCAAAAACAAATAAAATATGCACCTTGACAGAAGTGCTTCTATCTTTGACAAAAATGCGGAGGCTTACTTATTATCAAAGGCATTATCTCCAATCCGAAACATGTAATGGTTAAAGTTGCCCAATAAAAAAACTAAAACGTTTTATATGTTGGACAATTCACCTGCCAGAGTGACTGGTAGATTAGGAAAAGTTATCTGCCAATGCGAAGAAGTACCCGCATTTCACGGGTAACGGGTGTTGATTTCCCACCCTGGCACAGGACCATCACAGCCAGAACATTGGTTGTAAATTAAATTGTCAAAGCCATTTATAGTACGAGAAGTACCGCAGTTTAAGGCTGGAGTCTCCTTGAAAACCATTCCATATATGCACCTTGACAAAAGTGCATCTTTATTTGAGTAAGCATCCACAATTTTGTCAAACGCCTTCATCTCTAATCCGATCAAATAATGCTTAATGTAGCCCAATAACAAAAAAGTATTAAATGTCTGAAAATTCACCCACCACAGTAGATGGTAAATTGGGAAAAGATACCCCCCACTGTGAAATAGAACCCGCACTTGGTAGGTGGCGGCTGCTAATTTCCCAACCTGTATGTGACATAACGTGCAACAACATAGACTCAACAAATCGATAATTAACAATTTTAATATATATATATTTTATTTTATAATAATCAATTTGTTGTTGAAGCACCACTTGATTATGGTGATGTACTATATAAAGTGAGCATAGGTCAACTTTGGATGTGTCAACCGGTGGTATTGTTGTTGGTGCAGGTGTTATTTCGGTTGAAGACAGATGCAGGGAGGAGCGTTCAAGATGTTTAATGAACACTAATAATTCCTGATTAACTGATGATACTGATGTATTGGTATATTGGCCACAGGTAGGACACAGGTAAACAAGTGTACAGAGTGTATGCCTGGTTAAAACATACATAACCATATTCTACCTACGACTCTTAGTGGAGAAGTCACAATTAATTGAATAAGTTAAGACAGTACAACAGTATACAGCAAAAGGATCTTCAACATACAGGATTTTGAAAACCCACAATGCGCGCCAGCTTCTGACACCAACCAGTGAACCCTGATAACCTAATTATTTTTCTCATGTTTGTGCGTAAAAGTAATCTGCTATAATAGGTGTCAAGAAGCTGGTGCGCAAACACCCCTAACACAATAGAAACTGATATTGAACACAATACATAAATAAAACAACACACAGTATAAATAATATAAATAATAATACATATCCTAAACAATAGTCCATCACACCATCAGGCTCATGCCACGTCAGCAAACTATCACACACATCATTGCCTTTTATACAGTGCAGTTAACTGGGACTCCTTGACTTTTAGAAGATCCAGACATTGGCTGGTGTTTGTTTATAAACTTCTTAAAATTCAATTGTCACACTATTTATCAGTCTCAAGTCTAAGGAATGTTGACTGTATTACTGGAGACATCACGGGTTAAAAGTGTGTTTGAATACCATGCCTCACACTTGTGGAATGATCTACATAGCGAACTTAAGTGCCTGTACACACATTTAAATGTCAGTTACGTTACCTTTTTATTGTTAACCGTGAAAGTTTCTTTTAGATTCTGTTTTGAATTGGTCTTTTTTTAAATGTCATTGTATTTTGTACTTATATTTTGTTTAAGCTCTTTGGCTGCTGTTTCATTATGTCGTATCACAGGACACAACTGTAAAAGAGACTGGTCTCAGTTTGTCTTCCCTGTATAAATAAAAGGTAATAAATAAATAAATAAAAACACTTCAAAGATATTGAAACAAGTTTAAAGAAAAGTGATCCAGCTAAAATGTTGATGCTGTGACACAGCGCCCCAGACGATGAAGTAGTGCTGCTGCGATTAGTCGACTTAGTCGACGTAATCGACCATAAAAATTAGTAGACGTCTACTTTTTTAGTCTGTGTCATTTAATTATTGAGCGCCTATTTATTTTTGGTCTCCTGTCTCAAACAGCTCACTGTAATTCATCTCCACACCAGTTTGTGCGCGCCCTGCTGGTTAATCTCCTATCCTCTTCCTTGTTGTGCTTATCACCGGAGCGCACAAGAGCGCACAATGAAAAGGAAATGCACAAGAAACACGTTAGAGTTGTTGAAGATGCACCCGAGAAAAGGAAAATAACTTGAATATATAATAGGCCTTATTCACAGTGAACAATCTAATGTTGAATCTGGGCAAACTAATTTCCGGTCTGTAGCGTCAGCAATGGACATTGAACAAGTTTATTTTCACCTATTTAACGTTGCCAAACATTTATTTGTGATATGTGTTAAGAATTATAGACGTTGACTCCATAACAAAACAAAAAAATAGAGAAGGGCTACAACTTATGACATATAAGATTAGTCTTAGTTCATGTACATGTTATTGACAGTCAATCTGTAGATGCAATCTGTACAGACTTTTGAAATAGTGTTACCACATTTTAAACCGTAAAAAAAACGTCACTCATTTTCAGTTGAATGAAAATATAGCATTTATCGGGAGGAGTTGGGTTGCCGTTTTCAGCAACTGCTTAATTTATATTATTAGCTGTAACGCTGAAGCTAGCAGGTTGACACTATCTCTACGCCAAGCCTTTGCGCTTCAAAGTACTGTGTCGTTGATCGGACAATAATCCAATGACACCGGGAAGGTAAAACTCCATTTTTTAAGCGCTTCGTTAACGTTACTTAGCTGGAAACCTAATCACGGTGAAACCTAATCACGGTTTAAATGTTGCCCACAACATAAAAAATGTTGCATTCCTCACGTTTAACGGATTTTGCACATTTGTTTACACGGAGGCACACTACATTCAATTTTGCCATTGATCTCCTACATTATATTTTACCCCAGTGTGCACTATAGGAGCTTATAACACTAGTAGCGCAACGAAAGTTTGCCCATCTGTGACAACTAAGACCTATTATTACTGAAACGGCGAGCTAGTCTGTACTGTTTATTAACTCTTGAGAAGTACAATGACTGTCTTTGGATGTTAAACAGGCTACTCCTTTGGCAGTAATGTTTTAAAACCCACCATGCATGCTAGTGTAAATGCGTATAGCATAGATGTGTGCCAGCCTGCTTTCAGCACGATTCATTATTAGGCAGAGCTAAGCATAGTAGGTTAGTCCAGACTCTGACTAATATGGTGTAGCCTAATGGAAATGCAGATACTTATGCCTAGATTGTTAATACATAATGTTTTTGAATAGTTTACTTAATGAGCTTGTAACAAAAGTAAGCTGATGTGAAGGTTAAGGTGAAAGCCCAGACGGAATATTAGGAATGGGCTAACATCAATAGGCTAATTGTGTTTTTATTTGGTAACATTTAAGTTATTTATATTGTTTACATTTGTAATTTTCTTTATTTGGTAACATTTAAGTTATTTATATCGTGACATTTTATGTTTTGGCCCTTCAGTTGAGTTAAAAATAAAATGGATACAACAAAATAACAAACACTGTTTTTATTAGCCGTTTAGATTTGTCGACTAATCGAAAAATTTGTCTAAAGATTACTCATTAGAAAATGTGTTGTTAGTGGCAGCACTACCATGAAGGACAGAGTAAAGGCCTCGGTGTAACGCTCATTCATTCGACGATAAGCACGAGTTAAACCCTCATCTCTGGTGAGACAATACCGCAACTTGTCAGTGAAAAGCACTTTTTGCTAGTCCTGTCTGGTCCAGAGAAGGTGGGTTTTTGCCCATAGGTAATGTTGTCACCGGCAATGTCTGGTGAGGCCTTGCATTACAACAGGCCTACAGGCCCTCAGTCCACTGATGGAGGGATTGTATGTTCCTGGTGTAACTTAGACAGATGTTGTTGCCTTCCTGTACCTTTCCCGCAGGTGTGATGTTACACATGGTGTGCCAATGCGAGGACGATCAGCTGTTCTTCCTATTACCCTGTAGTACAGTCTTAGGCATCTCACAGTACGTACATTGCATTATTTTGGCCTGGTCACATCTGCAGTCCTCATGCCTCTTTGCGTTATGCCTAAGGCACTTACATGCAGATGAGCAGAGACCCTGGGTATCTTTCTTTTAGTGTCAGAGTCCGTAGAAAGGTCTCTTTTGTGTCCTCAGTTTTCATAACTGTGACCTTAATTGCCTACTTTCTCAATGCTTTTGATGTCTTAATGACCGTTTCACCAGTGCATGTTTATTAATTTATAGTTACATAGCTTGTATTATTATAGAGATCACAGTGCATACACACTGTAGATGCTGTTTACAACCCAGATAAACAATGAGCCATATATCTTACACATTCACTATCTACCTAGCGATTGCTATCTTCATTGCTCACATTGCAGTTTAACCCATGTTAGGCAAGGATTTCTTCATCAAATCAGTTTAGTCATCACATCAATATGTCCGTATGGCAAAACATCCCCCTGAAAGTACAGTAATCCTAATGCATTTCCAGCATTCATTTCCATCTCAGACTGTAATTTCCTGGTTTGGAAATTATAGGGCATGCATTCGGAAGCATTTGTTTATGCATTTAGGCTTACTGAATAGGATTTACACTATGGAATCTGCTTTTGTTATTACATAAACTGAAGATCAGAACATTCTGTATTGTACTGTTATTGGGTAAGGATCAGAACTTTTTTTTCATTGGTAAAATCGCCTTTTCTAACATGTGACGGAAGAGCTTTCAAGTGGATAAGGCTCCTGTTTTCTAGCTAACTTTACCACATTTATCGTCTTCATTTCCATTTCAGCCGAAGCACTGTTAATACATACTTAACATTTGTTAATACATACTTATCTTTTAAACTAATGCAGCATGTTTCGAGATGCAAACGGCCTGTAGCCAGCATTCCTACTATGATGGAATCATGTGTCACGGCAGCAATTTTGGCCTTGCTGCTAGTATAAGGTTCTGCTTGGTCATGCTGCCAGATCTGCAAGCCTTCCAAGCAGAACTATTGATGAAAATTACGGCTGCACTGGTCATACAGCTAAAAACTGCCATTAATGCCGCTATGGCCCCCTTTTCTGCAGTGCTGGATAGTATGCGAGCCACCATCGATGAACAGGCCTGCCGTCTTGAAGGTTTTGAGCAAGACCTATCCAACTACAGTTGACTGAATTGTTGACCTTGAGGAGACGGTCATGCGCTTGGAGGCCGAAAACTGAAGGCTGGTTGATAAGACCGATTTACCTCCAGTCTTATTCGAGATGTTGCAACCTCTGAGTAATAGGTATTCCAGAGGGCTCCGAGGGGTGTGTTTCCGTTGGCTTTCTGGCAGTTTTCTTTCTCTGAAGTCCTTCGTTCTATCTTTAAAGCACCTCCAAAGCTAGGCCAAGGTGCGGCATAATGAGATGGCCTTGAAAAACCGAGAACAGATGCTTAGTGCTACCATGGGAAAAAGGAATTCATATTCCCGGACAGTAGCACTGGTGTTGCAATGAAGAGAAATAAGTTCCTCGATGTGAAACGCAACCTTTACCTGAAAAATGCAATGTTCTCTGCTTCCCAGCTTGCCGTTTATGTTAAACATGATGGAAAGAAGACTCAGTTTGACCTTCATGAAGTATGCCCAGAGTTATTCTTCATGGTTTAAATGTATTCTACAATAATGAACGAAAGATTAAACATACATTTTTGATTCCACTCAACTTATACTTGAGAATAATGTAGAGGAATCAGTCATAAAGTTGAAGTTATGCCGGGGCTGGATATTTCAACAACACAACAACCCAAAACACTGCAAAAAGTTTACTCTGGCATTTATGCAGAGGAACAAGTACAATGTTCTGGAATGGCCATCCCAGTCCCTAGACCTGAACATCATTGAAAATCTGTGGGGTGATTTGAAGCGGGCTGTCCATGCTCGGCAACCATCAAACCTAACTGAACTGGAGATGTTTTGCAAGGAGGAATGGTCCAAAATACCTTCTTTCAAAATCCAGACACTCATTACAGACTATAGGAAGCGTCTAGAGCAGGGGTAGGTAACTCCAGTCCTGGAGGACTGAAACACTTCAGATTTTTTATTTTACCTAATTGTTAAATGCAATCAACTGCTTTCCCAGGTATAAACCAGTCCCTTATTAGAAAGAGAAACCAAAAATCAATGTTTCAGCCCTCCAGGCCGGCATAGGCGTAGATTATGGTCCCCACCAGATTTCGTCATGAGTCATTTTGTCCCCACACTGCAAAAAGTCCTGTCTTAAAAATCTTGTTCCATTGGCAAAAAAGTTTATTTGTCTTGTATTCAGGTCAAAAAATCTAACCATCCTTAAAATAACACCTATTTACTTAACAAACTATATTTGTATTAGATAAAAACACTTGTTTTTAGTAAATATGCCCTGAAAATCTGTGTAATTTTTCTTGTTCCATTGGCAGATTATTTTACTTATTACAAGCAAGAAATACCTTGTATTCATAGTTTATTTACTTGTTTTTGTAGAGTCATTTTTTGCAGTGCACCACATTTTTTGAGAAAAAGACCCGGTGCAGGGTGGCAATCGGGAGAGTCGGGTGTTTTGCGGCCGCGAGGTCCGGTCTGATAGTAGTTAGATACCGCTGGTCTAAACTGTGCAGCCTCTGCTCAGCCCATATAGCGGGCCGCAGCAGACTCTCTGTCAATGAGACACAGAGCCGGCGTCAGACCGAGCTCAGCAGGGGGGGTTTATTTTCACTGGACAGGGCGTTTTTATTTTCTATACATTTGTAGTGATGGGGATTTCTGCTGATTTATTAGATTATTTACTTGATAGGCCTGATCTGATGCCCTGTATCACTTAACTAGCTACAGTTCAATAATTGTGCTACCGAATATTATGATATTAGACTGTGAGACAAATCCGTAAAAAAACTGTAAAAAGTAGCTTACCGTTAATTTGCTGCCAGTACTTTTTCCATTATTTTACGGACATGTCTATCAAGACATTAATGAAAAATACTTTGTGAACACAGAAGATGTCTGTTGAAAGTAATATCATATATTTGTGTTAACAGATAGGCTATTTACTGTGTTCACAAAGTATTTTTCCGTTATTTTCTTGATAGATATGTCTGTAAAATAATGGAAAAATACTGGCAGCAAATTAACGGTACTTTTAACTGTCTTTAAAATCTTATGGATTTTTCTTACAGTGATAAGACAAATAGTCCATAACTAAAAAAATATGTTTGAACAAAGGTGCTTTCCAAAATTATATTAAATAAAAGCAAAGCATACAATGTAACCTCAAAAATCCCTTCTATGTAGCCTGTTTGTTTTGTTTTGTTTTTTGCACACTGCACATGTCAGCGCAATTGCAATATTGTTTTTATTTTAACAATAACCTGTCCTGATCTTTAAATATACTGTTGTTATTAAACCTTCAGCAAAAATGCCTTAGATATCCTTAGAATGAAAGCATTTCTTTAAAGTAACATGTGATGCAAATCATGTTGAACACAAACTCTGCCAACAACAGTTTTCATATAGTTTGACCTTTGAATAGTTATAGCTGCCACTTAAAAACATCCTTTGCTTTGCTAATTTGAGTCTAACACTAATAAAGCCATAAGCTATTTATTTTAACTAGGCACACTTTACATTTTGTTGTTCAATTGCTAATGTTCTTATTATTTCTTTTTTCACCAGTTCAAACCATAATGCACTTTATTTTTGAACAGTTTGAGTGATCTAATCACAATGAAGTCATTATGTTATTACCTAGTCAAATAGGTATGTGTGAATCTTTGTGTAGATTCCAGATTTCAGGTTTACTACCAAAATTTAAGTTAAAAATTTGATGAATCTATTTGAATTATATCACATCCAAATCAAATGTTATATTGTCCTGTCAAGAAAAGCATTTCTTCCTAACACACAGTTCCCCACTCTGGCACTTGCTGCGCACTTTCGCGAAATATAGCACGCGCCATTTAATTGACGCGCTCTGCTGATTTGCCAGCAATTTTTTTTATTTGTAGAACATGAATTCACATTAGTTATCATCACAGTTACATACAACCAAGCAGTGGTAATAATATTGGCATTCAGCAACAACTACAGTGCCTTGCGAAAGTATTCGCCCCCCTTGAACTTTTCGACCTTTTGCCACATTTCAGTGAAGAATGAACAACAAGTGGGACACAATCATGAAGTGGAATGAAATATACTGGATATTTCAAACTTTTTTAACAAATAAAAAACTGAGTTAATACTTTGTAGTGCCACCTTTTGCTGTGATTACAGCTGTAAGTCACTTGGGGTATGTCTCTATCAGTTTTGCACATCGGGAGACTGAAATTTTTGCCCATTCCTCCTTGCAAAACAGCTCGAGCTCAGTGAGGTTGGATGGAGAGTGTTTGTGAACAGCAGTTTTCAGTTCTTTCCACAGATTCTCGATTGGATTCAGGTCTGGACTTTGACTTGGCCATTCTAACACCTGGATATTTTTATTTGTGAACCATTCCATTGTAGATTTTGCTTTATGATTTGGACCATTGTCTTGTTGGAAGACAAATCTCTGTCCCAGTCTCAGGTCTTTTGCAGACTCCATCAGACATCTTCCAGAATGGTCCTGTATTTGGCTCCATCCATCTTCCCATCAATTTTAGCCATCTTCCCTGTCCCTGCTGAAGAGAAGCAGGCCCAAACCATGATGCTGCCACCACCATGTTTGACAGTGGGGATGGTGTGTTCAGGGTGATGAGCTGTGTTGCTTTTACACCAAACATAATGTTTTGCATTGTTGCCAAAAAGTTTGATTTTGGTTTCATCTGACCAGAGCACCTTTTTCCACATGTTTGGTGTGTCTCCCAGGTGGCTTGTGGCAAACTTTAAACGACACCTTTTATGGATATCTTTCAGAAATTGCTTTCATCTTGCAACTCTTGAGGTAAAGGCCAGATTTGTGCAGTATATGACTGATTGTTGTCCTATGGACAGACTTGCCCACCGCAGCTATAGATCTCTGCAGTTCATCCAGAGTAATCATGGGCCTCTTGGCTGCGTCTCTCATCAGTCTTCTCCTTGTATGAGCTGAAAGTTTAGAGGGACGGCCGGGTCTTGGTAGATTTGCAGTGGTCTGATACTCCTTCCATGTCAATATTATCGCTTGCACAGTGCTCCTTGGGATGTTTAAAGCTTGGGAAATCTTTCTGTATCCAAATCTGGCTTTAAACTTCTCCACAACAGTACCTCGGACGTGCCTGGTGTGTTCCTTGTTCTTCATGATGCTCTCTGTGCTTTCAACGGACGTCTGAGACTATGACAGAGCAGGTGCATTTATACGGAGACTTGATTACACACAGGTGGATTCTATTTATCATCATTAGTCATTTAGGTCAACATTGAATCATTCAGAGATCCTCACTGAACATCTGGAGAGAGTTTGCTGCACTGAAAGTAAAGGGGCTGAATAATTTTGCTCGCCCAATTTGTCAGTTTTTTATTTGTTAAAAAAGTTTGAAATATCCAATAAATTTTGTTCCACTTCATGATTGTGTCCCACAGTTTTTGCTTCTTCACAAAAAATTACAGTTTTATATCTTTATGTTTGAAGCCTGAAATATGGCAAAAGGTCGAAATGTTCAAGGGGGCTGAATACTTTCGCAAGGCACTGTATGAGGCTTAACAAAAAAAATAGGAATAATTCTATTTTGTCGGCTGAATCTGGCCAGAAGCTACTGTACATTGAGATCCTAAATGTTTGTACATTTACTATTGTCTTGTCAATCACCTTTTCTACTTATGTATTTGTTTCTGATTATTTCTTCAAACAGTGCAGTAAAGCATCAAACAAAATGCTTTAATTAAAAACATTCATTGTGTCATGTATTGAAGAGAAATGTCTACAAGTCTACTATTTCAAAATGTCTACAATCATTTGTCAGAGATCTGTCGATTTTTGGTTTACCAAAGAAAATCTAAATCGGTGAAAGCCTGGTATCCTATCTTCAAAATGTTGGTTGCAGACACTCTTCCATTAATAGGCTAATACCAATGTGTTATTAGCATATATTTTGTTCAATTAAAAGCAAACAGATACATTGGACGAAATTAAACATAATAATTAGGCTATCCTTGATTTTTTAACATACAAAAAACAGAAGACACATGGAGAAATATTGCCTTGCAACGAAATTAACCCTTTGAACCGGAATCCTATAGGCTATGGTGCGCAGTAGTTAACTACAATCTAAATGCAAAATTATGCCAATTATTCTCTATAGCTTCTCAGACGTCCCAATTGTCCCGGATGTCCCGGGAGTCTCCTGCATTTTAAGATGCTCATATATGATATACAATATCCCGGACATAGATTTTTTGTTTGATGAAGAAAATCAATGTCTAGGATATTGTATATAATTTGCGGGCGTTAGAAAGCCACGATTACAATGCGGGAGAATTTCAGGACATCTGGGAGACTTGGGATGTCTGGCTACTTGTTATATCTTTCTTTTTTTTATATACAATGTACAGAAAGATGATTTTACAATCTACGTTAACAAGAAAAAATAAACAGCTGTTTCTCCACTGCAGGAGCAACATTTTTGGAAAATGGACAGTGCAGCGGCCTTTCATGTGCCTATAGGCTAAAACTGTTAGTCTCGTCACCTCACAACATAACAACACAAAATAATAAACTTTGACAGTATCCTACATAATGCCTATTAGATATAGCCTACTAAATACTGTACTACACAGTTTACACGATAGCTGCCTGACATGCAGGCTGCATGTCAATTTCCGTTTTAACTGCATAAGCTTTAACAAACCAATCAAATTAATTTACAATTATTTTAATAAAATTAAGAACAAACACCCTTTTATTTATATTCATGATTTAGGTATATTCAAAATTATATATATTTTTATTATGGTAGCCTATGGATAAAAAAATGTGGTACAAAACATGCAGGATTAGTGACAGGCTCGTCAGTAAAAAAAAAGACTTGTTCATCTAGGGCGAGGACAGCTGACCCTAAAGCCCGCCCATAACGCCGGGACTACACTACCGCTACGCTAGCGACCCGCCCCCTCTACGAAATTGTACCCAGCACTTCTGAAAATGTACTTCCGACAACGTCTTTGTTCCCACCCCATTTCAAACCAAACTGACGCCCATGAGGACCGGAGTTGCCTACCCCTGGTCTAGAGGCTGTTATTTCTGCTAAAGGAGGCTCAACTAAATATTAAAGTTATATTTCAGTTGGGATGCCCAAATTTATGCACCTGTCTAATTTAGTTTTGATGCATATTGCACATTTTCTGTTCATCCAATAAACCTAATTTCACTACTGAAATATTTTTGTACCATTCAGTTATTTTACATCAAAATGAAATTTCTGATCCAAACACCTAATTATTTATAAATGAAAATCATGGAAACTGTCAGGGGTTCCTAAACTTTCCCATCGCCCTTATGGGCCTTAGGCCTATCTAAGATGTGTGATTATCTCTTACTTTTCTCACCTACACAAAGCCCATAGGGCCAAACTAGAGAAACCTCCAAAAATATTCTTGATCTGGACCGCCAATATGCCCAGACGCCATCTCCGGAGCTGTATTAACAATGCTTGCAGTCCAATGCAATACGGTTACACTTGCATTCATGGGCCATCTACTACGAACACTGTGACAAAGCAGTCATCTGTTGGCACACCAATTAAATCACTGTACTGACACTCGTCTGATTCAACAAATTAAAGACCCTTGTAATTGTTGAATTTCATTGCATTCAACTTTTTTACCCTCTATCTCCATTCTGGAGAACTTGGTTCTTTTTCTGGTTACAAGATTAATCGCTAAAAGGGTGAGTGCTTCCCAATCAATCCAGCAGCATTGCAGCTCCAGCAGATAGACTTGCCCTTGCAGCTTAGCCGCTCTGGCTTCAAGTACCTTGGAGAGTACCTTCCAGAGGTGTGGTAACTAACCTCTCACTTATAGGAAAGATCAATATTGTAAAATAAATAGTCAATCAATCAGGCTGTAATTTCATTCATTTGGGAAGGAAAGTTACCCAGAGCCAGTGGGTTCTTACTTCAGAGATGCAAATTTAGTGGAGGGCTAGCACATCCCAACTTTCTTTATTACTACTGGGTGGCCAACTTTCAGAAGCTCCTGTTCTGTTATATTCTCCAGATACTCTTTGGTGCCACCTGGAGTAATATCCTCTTCTTACTTCACTAGCAATCATGAAGTACTGTCAACACTAAAGATCTGTACAAGTGGCATTTTAAATTCTCCTCTGCTTCCAGTATGGGCCCGACTGATAAGAATCACACATTAACCTGACAATGCCTTCTCTCTATGGAAAAGGAACGGTATTAAGAACTCCCATGACCTTTTATGAAAATAGATTGTTTTTTTAGCTTTCACGCTTTGTCTCTATCTCACTTTTTTACTTTACATGCAGTGAGAATTTTTTTTCTCCTCCAAATTTTCTGGCTCTCCAGCTCTGTGACTCTTCTACCTAGACAGAATGCAATGATCTCTCAGGTCTATCCATTGATTATGTCATTGGACAAAAACTTCACTAACATAACTAAATCTGCCTGGGATCAGGAAATGGGTGTTGAAATCATAGGGAGAGTGGTGGCATAGGGGGATTGACAGAGTAAGCTCCACCACATCTTGTGCCCATCTCAAACTTATACAGTTCAAGTTGGTTAATAAATTTCACTTCTCGAAGTCTAGACTGTCCAAAATTGACCATACTGTGATTGTCTGTGGTAAATTTTGTATTTGTTGTATGTTTTTTAATATATTATGGATAATGAAAATTAAGAGGGGGTAGGACTAGATAAGCTCTGTACATCTTTCTTTCATTGTTTATATGGTGTTGAAGAACTTGTTTTATTTATTTATTTATTTAATTTTCTCTACTGTTTACAAGTTCTGTTTGCATTTATAACATTAAAATATTTAAATAAAAATAAATAACAAAAAATTGATTTATTCGCTCTGACTTATTGTGTATTGTACTTCTGTTGGGTTGGCTGTGTGGTGGAATGGGAGGGAAGTTTGAGTGTAGGGAGTGATGGGCAATCGGGGGATTTAGGGAGCGAAGTCCAGATACTCTGGACGGAGGGGAGGGCTGGTGAGATGACTGGGTTTGTTGGGATGTCAAGAGGGGAGCGGGAAAAAAGCTGCACATTCCCTGATGTTCCTATATTCTTGCATTCAAGAAAATACATTTATGAAAAATAAAAAAAGAATAATTTGCAATGCTACGAGTCTATATCCTGGGATATTTAAATTCCTGTTCAAACAAAATGCCATATTCCCAACTTTCAGCCCATAGAACTGGCCAGGACATAGTTGGATACTCAACAAAAAACCTGGGTAAGTTGTAGATGCATTGTAAGAGCCAACAAACTTACTTGGAGTGGAAGTCTGCAGATGGAACACAAAGTTTTAGAGTGGCCACCTCTGAGCCCCGACCTAAATATACAGTCATTTAATCTGTGTGGTCTCACTTGAACAGGAAAACAGAACAAACAGTTGACACAATCTTATTCATAGTTAGGGCAACTGCTGCAAAAAGTTTGAAATAATTTACTAGATGACTAGTTGATTTACATTGTAAAATGTGATGTTGGTTTACAAATGTGAAGTGCATATATGCAGTACAGTATGCATGTGCAGTAGGTGAAAAATATGTATAGTCACTGGCATAACATTTTTTACAAACCTAATTTTGATCAACAAAATTTAATGTAATTCACTGGCTCCACTTTAAGGGTCCGCTCTTTTATAGTGGGTCCAGCTCATAATTGTGACAGTTGATAGAAGTACAACCATAGGACCAAGTAGGACTAGGACCAACCACCAAATAATTTCCAAACAACTCTTTTTTCCTCTAATTAGCAGCTGGTACATGCACAACGGAGAAAAAAACTACTGCTGAGGCCTTGTCGGACCTCTAAACCTTTGTGACCAATGACGTGTCATCCCTCACTCTGTCATGTTTAACTAGAACCAATACCCATTCAAAGCAGCATCCATCAGTGTTAGTTCAGAACAATGACAGATTGCCTTTCCTCTACACTCAAAGCATCTGGATTCTTTCTCGACTCCCCCTCTCGTTTATGGTAAACAGTCTGAACAACAGCTGGGCAATGGGAATTTACAAGTTAATCAATTGTTAGTTGGGAGCCTCAGTGATGCAATCTACTCAACCATCTGCAAGTTAATATTAATTTACTCTGCTAATTTTCCCATAGGCAACAGTCAATATATAGATTTTTTGTATTGTATTTTTTTGGTTGTATCCATATTGAAATATATAAAATAATTAACGTAGGGAAAACCAAATAAACCACATTTAACTGAATTAATAAAATGAAATAAAAAGTGTAATTTAATCTTTGTGGGATAAAACTGCAACTTCCAAGAGAGGAATAAGTCTTGAACCAATTGCTAGAGGAATTCTTTGGTTTGTTGTTTGTTCCAGTGGGACAGCCTAGACAGGGAAAGCAGTCTGAAAGGAAGTCTGATTGAGTTTCACTTATTTCTGATGAATCCAGGTGAGCTCTGTTTACCATGGAAACTTTGCTTTTTACTAAGTGTATTTGTCTTTGTTTCCTACCAGGTGTTGGTGCCTGTGGCTGCTGTTACTGTAGAAGGCCGGGTCTGGGTCTTTTGTTCATCCTACACACTGAAGAGAGAGAGACAAGAAAAACAGAGGCCCAGCCAATCAGGTCAGCCATCAGTGCTCTTCAGCCCACATTCCAATAGGTTCTCTTATGTGCAGGGTAAACTCAGGGTCTATTTTAAACAGAAACCGATAGCAGGTCCTATAGACATCCTGGGATCAGTCAAAAACACACAAAAAAACTGTTCCAAAATAATTATTTGTATTGTATTGTAGGAGTAAGCTTTACTATTAGTAGATTTTATGAAACCTTAATATATATATATATATAGTAGTAGGGACCGTAAATTCATATTTTGACTGAAACTGTAAACTGCCCTGTGATATTTTTTTAACTGTTTTTGGATAGTGTGTATGTTTTTTTATCTGAAAAACTGTTTATCAATTGGCTGTAGCAATTTTACAGTCGAGTAAGAATAAAAAGTCCAGTGAAAACTGTTGAAATATTGTGATCGAAAGTGTATGGTATATTTGGGGTTTGTTAACTCTCAGAGTTTGGCACAATTCGTTCTAAATTGTTCTACTGCCATGATATATTGGTTGTCTTGAGCCAGAATTACAAGAGAGGGCACAGTGTACAAGTGCTGTGAGCGCTGGCATTCACCTTGACCCATCTCTCCATCTCAGTGTGGAAACCACACTCTGCTTTATTTATAATGTAGCCAACCTCGCTGCGTAACCCCTGGCCTATTCTCTCTCAAACATCATAGAGTGAGGTCACTTCCCTCCTCTGCACCTCCACCGCAGCTCTAGTATTCCAACATGGCTCTAGGACAGTAGCCCAGCAAACCACCATACTCTTCAAATCACAAAGAATCCCAGATCAGAGCAGCGCTGGACGAGAGCCAGGATCTCGGCCCTGACAGCCCCGGCAGCTGGGGGCATGCTCTAATAAGGGGGAAACAATGAGAACATGCTCACCTCCTACTCTTCACATTTGGATGTCGAATCACAGTTTGAATCAAGAGGTTTCATAGGTTTTTTTTTAAACAGTAAATGCTGCTAATAAAGCAGTTTGTGATACACACAATGAGAACATAGAAATGCAGCTAACATACTGCTATTACCTACTACACCTGTTATATTTGAATAACACGTGCAGGTACACTGTATGTCTCGAAACATGTAATTGGTTATGCACTTTTTCCCAATGAATTTTCACTACTGTTCAAGATTGTTTAGAGGTCTGATGTTCCTAAGGATTTTTGGTATTGGCATTGTCTGAGCTTTAAATACTCATTATTTATATATGCATGTATGTGTATGTATGCATATACTGCATGCCTATAGCATTTACTGTAGCAATGCTTTTTTTATGCTCAACCATGGTATATTGGCAATATACCACAAACAATTATGTTGTCTTGTTGCTTTTATTAAACTGGTTACCAATGCAGTTAGGGCATGATGACATACCCGTGATATACAGTCCGATAATACATACTATATAAATAATACAAAAATATGTTTGTATATATTTTTATATAATAAGTTAGCAAGCATTGTGAAAGTAGTTCAAGGTATTATTTAGATATTAAGTTCACCACAAACTCCCAAAACTCTCTAAGCGAGACGGGCTATCTATAGTAGGCCAATCAAATAGAGAATGTTGGTATGGAGTTAAGTATCAATTGAGGAGTTAATTAAGGAGAAAATTTACTTCTTGGCAAAGATTACTTAACATAGAAGGAGGGACACAGTCACAAAATGTGCTTTGTTTTATGATAGTTGTAATAAAAAAGTACTGGGTTAAGGATGTTCAATGTATTATTCATGTCATTTTTAATAACAATATAGATGGATGTCTTTTAAACAGGTATGAATATACCGGCTCATTTAGCGATCTAAATAGGTAGGTAATCATTATCCCATGAAAATTGATATTTTAAGTATAAACAAATATAGTTTGCACGGCTGGTCATCCAAAACTTAAAGTGAAACTTACTGTACCAGTGGCAGAGAAAATGCATATACAGCTAGTGTGCATTATAAAAACAACTTTCCTCCCTGTATTGCAGAGAATATGTTTAAATGTGAACTGATATCATGTTTTCCCATGGAGTATACATTGTGGTCCTTTATGTTTTCTAGTGAAAAGCCTCACATTGAATGTGTTAACTTTCAGGTCCAAGTTAAACTGGACTGATTTGAGGTGCGCTGGTTTAATAAGCAATAATTAACAGATCACTGAGGGGTAGATGGGGGTTTCATCTTAAATGGCCTATTGTAGCCTGTGAAGCCACCAGTGATAAATCTCAGCCAGACCTTCCCGTATAACTAAGACCAAAACCTCATTCGACTTCACATCCATCAGTGTTTGGCGGAAAGGAATGACAAAGCACTTTCAATTACGCTGGTAACTGACTCTGGAAGCAGTTCATAGCTGAGCTCAGGCTGGAAGACTAGAGCAGATGGGGGAGTGCAGAATAGCTGGTAGGGCATCCGTTTGACTCAAATAATAAAAAGGATGGTGTGACTCGGGGACACAAGGGTGGCTGTCGGCCCTGGGAACCCAAGGACAATCCACCTATTTTGTGTGCTGTCACCCCTGTAGTCTGATTTATGGTCGGGATATCCTCCCACCGACCCATGCGCTCCATCAGCTGGGCACCAGGGACACTGGTGATTAGCGGCTAGAGTATCAAAGAGTCCTCAGTCAGGGCCCTTGTCTACAACCGGAGGACCTATCAGCTCTCAATAGGAAATGTGTTGGTGGGGTTGGCAGCTTGAGTAAGAGTGCCATTCTTAACCTGGAGCACCAAAGGCTGGATCAGCGTTTTGACAATCCGTCTGCTGTTAGAGTTAATGTTTCGTTTATCCCACCCACCCAAAATAGTTTTTTGTTTCTTTAATTATTATTATTATGATGTGCCGTTTGAGAGCTGAGTGTGTGCTCTCCAAAACTTAACATGGCAATGTTTAATTGGAGTGATTTTCATAATAGCACGCATGATCCTCTTTGCCACTTTTGGCTTCCACTTTGTTTAAAGTGAGTTGATGATGTCATGGCATCTTCAAATTCTATAAACAATATTCAATTAATATGCGTGGAATCAATGTGAACCATTGCACAGTAATCCAGGGAAATAAATGCAAGATGAGTAACAATAACAGTGAATTTTGAACATTTCAGTCGAAGAAACGGTAGTTCGAGACAATCAAAAGAACAGTTTCTTTTTTCTTCCATCGCAAAATGCTTTTATTACATAAACAACACACAGTACAATCCTCCAGAGAGACTGATCTTTTAAAGAAGCTCTGACTCCAACCCCCTCATGAAAGACCCACACTAACATCAGGAGTCCAGCGCCTTTGCTCACTCACTTCAGGCAATTATGACACGGAGGAGATCTTTGGCTGTTCAGAGCGCCCCAAAAGAAGAAAAAAAAAGAAAACTTGCCTTTTCTTCCATGCCCAGTAAAAATAAGCTTGCTTTCCTCTATCGCAGTAACCTTTTAGCCTCTACAATAGCAGCAAGGATGTATCTGAACAAGCCATGGGGCAAAGCGAATCACTTGCGATTTACAGAATTATAAAGATTTTAATAGCAGCTATGTTTCTTTCTAAGATTGGACTTTATTTCCAAGAGTCAAAGTTTCCTGGGTGCCCCAGGCTTTTAAAAACAGTAATTGGCCAACAGAGAGAGTCTGCATCTCCCTGAGTGATTGAGTGCATTTGTTGCTGTGAACTTGAGGGCTTCCCTCAAAAGATCACGGGTCCAGGTCACGAGAGTCTGTAACATATTGAGCAGGATCCAATTCACATCCACACTAGTAAGACTTCATTTTCAAATGTAGTTTTGTTTAGGGAGATAACCTATTGGTACAACTTGAGATTTTGATTGCTAATTAGTTTTGTTGCCAAATAACACAGAGTGATCTTAAAGGGCTTAGGTTGTTGAACCAAGCAGGAACTTGCATTAATGAATAATGAATAATAGTCAAGAAAAACAATAAGACACAGTCAACTATCCTTGTGCTCAACCTTCAGAGAATTTCCCAGTGAAATAACCTTTATTTGACAAATAGTGCTGTTTTAAAAAAAAAGTTTCAAAATAATATTTCAACTTCTGGTTTTCATAAGGACAAATCCTATAAATTATAATATAGATAATGCTTTATTTATTTTCCATTACCATGATAGAAAATAAAGGTTAAAGGAGTTTTTGCTTTCTAATAACATTGTTGCCCTTTTTGCTTTAAAATGCAGCTCATTTAGGTTAACAAACTACTGACAGATGAATGTCAATTCATAATATTGAATAAAAAAAGTCAAAATGCCATTCTAATAAATGGGCTTTTTCCACTTCAAATTCCCTAGGGTTTTCTACTAGGATTATTACTTCCTCAGCACCCTTTCTGGGCATTGACGTTACACATTGCAGCACAAAACAAACCACTGGAGCGTTGCAGGACCTCTGCAAACCCCACTGACCAGTGGCTGTAAATCTTTCACCGCTCCGTGTTTAACCAAATCCAATACCTATTCAACAGCACATCCGTCACTGTTGCAACAGAGAGAACGAGGACTGAGTGGTTCCAATTGTGCCATATAACAACTCACTCAATACCCATAAACCACTGATACAGCTTCCTCACATGCATTGAGACTTTCAGTGAAAACTACTTCTGTAGCATCTGTCATTCCCATCCCACACATATACACACATTCTGAATAC
>JACXGM010000198.1:52914-87247 GCA_016801145.1 Umbra pygmaea
CACACATTCTGCATACACACATATAAACACAAACACACACATACACACATACATAAAACACACATATACACACATTCTGAATACACACATATAAACACAAACACACACATACACACATACATAAAACACACATATACACACATTCTGAATACACACATATAAACACAAACACACACATACACCCATACATAAAACACACATATACACACATTCTGAATACACACATATAAACACAAACACACACATACACACATACATAAAACACACATATACACACATTCTGTATACACACATATAAACACAAACACACACATACACACATACATAAAACACACATATACACATAAAAAATGGGATGGAAGCAGACTGGTGGTTTGTGCCACGTGAGCTGCTTTCTATCTTAACACGGTCTTAAATGGGCAATCAAAGGGGCTGTCATACAGCACTCTTCTCCATAAATAGTATAACTGTCAGTCTGAGCAAGCATGTATACATTCCATAAAATATCTGTTTTCTACTTGATCCTATGATCGGTATTTACATTTCAGTCACACTTCCAACATATTAATGTAATAATGATGCAAAAAATGAAGATGTCTCTGCGTGGCACAGTGGTTTAAATTGCTGCCTCGCAGCACAACTGTGTCACGGCGGCCAGGGATCACATTGCGGTCGCTGCATTCCGACGATGCCAAGGGTTCCACAAATTGACAAATTGGCACAGGGATGCTCGGGGCGGGCAGGTGTGTAGTCATACGACAAAATCTTGTCACATTCCTCTTTAGCATCTCCTTGGGTTGGTCGGCGCCTGTGGTCTCAGTCGTGGCTGTATAGTCGATGAATGTGTAGCCTCACCACACGTGTCAAACACAACAGCTTCCATGTTCTACGAACCCCGCGATAAGACCGCGATCAGACCCACTTGGTAGCGTTTGCTTGAAGCAAGCATGTGATCAACATTCCACCATTCCACACTTGCTGTAGAGTTGCCGACGAGTCACAAAGTTGGACATGACAAATTGCCTACCATGGCCGGTTTATAAACATACATAAAGCACAACGTTTGGAACTAGACGATATTTGACTCTGAAACTTTTAAATGTCAATATGTTAAACAGTATTATCAGTCATGCATTCATATTTTCATTAATTGAAAATGAAATACTACTAATTACAGAGCACGTGGTAAAGCTTTATAGTGTCCACCTGCAGATTCATCTTCAATTACTTTAAATAATATCATTACTATTATTATTAAAGGAGAACTGGATCTTGACAGGAAGACTCAGGCAGTTGTTGTCAGTGAAATCAACCAGGGAGGAATAATGAAGTTTGCCTCAGTCCTGGTGGTCTACTTGTTAGTGTTGTGAGTGTCAGGACTGACACTGCAGGTAGCTCAAATGCCACTTAAGGTTTTAGCTTCAGCAGATTTTGGTGCGAAATGACCGTGACCTGTGCAGCCTAAGCCCACATCCCACACCCTTTCTGCCTGACAGCCACTCAATGGTAAGTGTCTGCCAGCAGGCAGAGGGGAGCCCTGCCATGCAGCCAGATAAAAAGATGATTACCACATCCCTCCCTCATCCTAGAAAAAAGTAAACCTATTAACAAATGGCTGTCAACATGTTAGCAGAGCAGACACAGGGATACAGGGTGTGGGAGTAAAAGATACCATGTGTGAAATAGAGGTGCTCTTTAAGACTGAGGACAAGTTGAAGATGGCAGTGAGGATTAATAATCGGAAGGCAAGTCTGATCATTCCCAGTTGTGTTAGACATGCAGAGTGTAGTCACGTGGTAGAGATTTTACCATTAATACTCTATTACCATTAACAACATTTCAAAGGAGTTTTGTAATGATTTATGGTCAAGATATAATAATAATAATAATATGTTTATTTTTATAGCGCCTTTCAAGAACCCAAGATGGCTTCACAAAATAATGTAAATAGTTAACAGACAGAGATACAAGCAGTCTGCTTATTATTAAAACAAGCGAAAAAGCAGATGGGTCAGCAGATATAGGTCATCGATATACTGTAGGCCATGCTGGTCTAGATCTCAGCTTGTGAAATATAATGTACAGTATGCTGTATGTACAGTCAGGTCAGAAAATATTTGGACAGTGACACAATAATAATGATTTTGGATTTTGAGTGCAACCAAATTGGATTTGTGCTTCAAGGGTAGACTTTCATCTCTAATTTAAGGGTTTTGTCGAAATTATTTTATGAACTGTAGGATTTACAGCAATTTTTGAATAAACTGTAGCCCCTGGAATATAGAGGCTCAAAAGAAATTGGACAAACACACATCATTAATTTATGGAACTTTCGTATTTTGTTGCATATCCTTTGCAGTCAATAACTGCCTGAAATCTGGAACTTCCAGACATCAGCAGATGCAGGGTTTCTTCCCTGGTGATGCTCTACCAGGCCTTTACTCCAGCTGTCTTCAGTACCTGCTTGTTCTTCTGTGTTTTGCCTTCAGTTTAGCCTTCAGCAAGTGAAATGCATGATTAGTTGAATTCAGGTCTGGCCATTGACTTGGCCATTACAGAAGATTCCACCTATTTGCTTTGGTTTGTTTACGCATAAAGCTTTGGGTCATTGTTCACCTGTACTGTGAGTTGCCGTCCAATGAGTTTTGCAGCATTTGGCTGAAAATGAGCAGATAATATAGAGGTAAACATTTCAGAATTCATCCTGTTGCTTTTTTCAGCAATCACATCAATAAATACAAGGGAACCAGTTCCATTGTCAGTCATACATGCCCATGCCATAACACTGCCTCCACCATGTGTCACAAATGAGGTGGTATGCTTCTAATCATCAGCGTTTCCCTCCCTTCTCAATACTTTTCTCTTCCAATCATTCTGATACAAATTGGTTGCATCTGACTAAAGGGTGTTGTTCCAGAATTGTACAGGATGTTTTCAATGTTTTTTTGCAAACTGTAATATATGGTCCTACTGTTTTTTATGTTTACCAATGATTTACATATTGTGGGGTATACCCTCTGTATTTACTCTGGTGAAGTTTTCTATTTCATGTTGACTTTGACATAGATAATGTATGCCTACCTCCTAGCAGGCACGTAGCCAAGATTTGCAGTTTGTGTGGGCTAATCTGATATTGACAGTGAAACGTCGCAAATAAAATGCATGTCCTACCTCATTGCAGATTTGTTAAGCTGTAAAACCTTCAATACCTTGCTCTCAGATCTATAATAAACTAATATAGGGTGTGAATTATGAATGACATTTCCAATACCAACCAACAAATGCATGTATATTGTCATGTAATATCCCATATGAGTAAAGCAGAAATAATTCACATTCAGGTTCTTTAACATATTTTAATTATTATTATTCTGCCTATTGTTTGATTGCTTAATGCACACAGTAAGTATTGTATATGTATTATAGATTTTTTTGCTCAAATCTAGTTGTAATAATTATTTTTTTGTGTTCTGCATTAGTGTGTCAGTAGAAATGAGCAATGTACTGTATGTTTTTCCAAAACTTCATCTGCCATTATATGCAATGAAAGAAAAACTTATTTACACTTTTGCTAAAGAAACATTCTGTAATAGACTGAATTTCAGATGTATTACCTGATTACCTTTAAGGTATATCGGCCAGTGCATTGTAACACAATGAAAACAAACAGGTATGCTAATTATCAATTACATCATGCACTGATAGAACCAACCTGATTAACTGAAACAGAAATGGGTGTAGAAGGAATTAAAGTGGTTGAACAATCAAACTAAAAGGTGAATGTGTGAAACGTCAAATGTTTCTGTAGTTATTTTAGTTTATGATATAACATTTTTTCTATATTTTTTCCCTATCATGTCTCATGAATGATACTGGGACCATCATCAGCACTGTTGGAAAATTGTTTTGGTGTGTCTTTGGCATAATAATTTGTATAAAAGTCACACCTATAACTTAAAACCCATCCCGGGTTTAGGTTTAAGTTAAACTGAGGCAGGGTTTCCATTAACATCTGTATTTATTTCAGTTTCTGCAACAAACAAGCATACATAAATCTCAAGACTTGAAACATACAAATTATTTGATTGGTTGGGTTGTTGTATTGGGCGTCACTCATGTTATAGCAAAGGCTTTAACATAGTTAAACTATGTGTTTAGCCATTTCGTTAACAGCCTAGTTACAAGCAAAGTTAATTATTTGTAATGTATTTGTCATGTGTATTACTGTATTACTTTGTCAAACAGGCCAGTGTCAAATTGTTGTTGATCGTATATATTTTTCAAGGTGAAAGACATCTGTTATGTCTTAAAAAAAACTGCCAAAACCATACCTTAGTGTGTAGTTCGAGCCTGACTATAGGTTCTCCGACTTTCCCCGGACTTCCTGCACGAAGCAGCACAAGTTTACCTAGCGGTGCCCGGGATTTGGGTTAGATAAGTCAGATTATCTATCTTGCCACATTGCTCTCCAACGACTCCTTGTTTCCAGATCAGCCACCTGTATAGTATAGTTGGTGATCAAAATCATGCCCTGTCCAAGGAGTTGTGGTGCTGCTGGCAAGGCAGGGTTAGTGGGAATTGGGAAGAAGTTAATAAATAACAACATACCTTAGTGTAATGATAACATACAATGTATCTGGGATAATTATTATTCTATTTCTATTCTGTGGGATAATGGCACAAATTCTAAGCACAAACCACAATGATTGAGGTTTCCCTAAAGGTAACTTTTAGTGACATTTAAGGGAATTTATTGACCACAAATCAAGTGACATACTGTATGTTTGTAGTGGTAGCAAAGTAAGTATTTTCCCATTCTATTTGCTGTTATAATGCATATTTGTGGAAAGTATGCAAGTCAATAACATTTTGCTTAACATGTACCCAAAAAAGTACACTGCTATGAAAAACACACAAATATTCAGTTTGCCACTGTTTTTTTAAATATTTTTATTATTCACTCCCGCAGATCTCTAGTTATTGTGAATACAGCTGGTGGAGTCACACATGGCAGCTCCACCTCATCCATTGACAATGACCCACTACTGATGCTTAAGGAAAACAGGAAATGGAAAAAACAGTTTGCCAAATACATGTTTGAAAATTGTATGTGTTAGGTAACTTTTCTACTGACATCTACGAAGGTAGCTAGGTAGCTAGCTACAGTAACTAACATTAACGTCGTAATGCAGGCATGTTTGCTAGCTTTAGCGCTTATGCAGCTAACTAACCGTCACAGCTTTTAGTCACCTAACGGTAGAAAGACCTTTCTTATTAAAAGTCACATATAGCTAGAGTTGTAACTGAAATGTTAAATGCATTGTCTCACATTTAGTACTTGCACACTTTATTTAATGAGTGGTGTGATTCATGTGACAGCAGGTTATGTACAGCACTGTTTCACGTTAGTACAGAACAGTAAGCCCTAGCAGGTAGAGGGAGATGCTGACGATGTTGGATGAGGTGGCAGACTTACTATTTAATAAACATATAATGTCAGGATTGACATACAGTGCATCTGGAAAGTATTCACAGCGCTTCACTTTTTCCACACTTTGTTATGTTACACCCTTATTCCGAAATGGATTAAATTCATTTTTCCCCTCAAAATTCTACAAACAATACCCCATAATGACAATGTGAAAGAATTGTGTTTTGAAATCTTAGAAATATTATTAAAAATAACAGAACACATGTTCTCATAGCATAAGTGTTCTCAGCCTCTGCTCAATACTTTGTTGAAGCACTTTTGGCAGCAATTACAGCCTCAAGTCTTTTATAATACAATGTTACAAGCTTGGTACACCTATTGTTGGGCAGTTTCTCAGATTCTTCTTTGTAGTACCTCTCAAGCTCCATCAGGTTGAATGGGGAGTGTCAGTGCACAGCCATTTTTCTGATCTCTCCAAATATGTTCAATCAGGTTCAAGTCTGGGCTCTGGCTGGGCCACTCAAGGAAATTCACAGAGTTGTCCTGTAGCCTCTCCTTTGTTATTTTGGCTGTGTGCTTAGGGCCGTTGTCCTGTTGGAAGATGAACCTTTGCCCCAGTCTGAGGTCCAGAGCTCTGGAGCAGGTTTTTAGCAAGGATGTCTGTATATTGCTGTATTCATCTTTCCCTCTATCCTGACCAGGCCATTTTCCTGCCACTGAAAAACATGCCCATAGCATGATGCTGCCACCACCATGCTTCACTGTAGGGATGGTATTGGCCAGGTGATGAGTGGTGCCTGGTTGTCTCCAGACATGACGCTTGCCATTCAGGCCATAGAGTTCAAACTTTGTTTCATCAGGCCAGAGAATGTTGTTTCTCATGATCTGGGAGTCCTTCAGGTGGCTTTTGGTAAACTCCAAGCGGGTTCTCATGTGCTTTTTACTGAGGATTGACTTCTGTCTGGCCACTATACCATACAGGCCTGATTGGTGGAGTGCTGCAGAGATGGTTGTTCTTCTGGAAGTTTCTCTTCTCTCCACAGGGAAAAGCTGGAGCTCTGTCGGAGTGACCATTGTGTTTTTGGTCACCTCCCTGACTAAGGGCCTTCTCACCCAATCACTCAGTTTGGCCGGGCGACCAGCTCTAGGAAGAGTCCTGGTGGTTCCAATCTTCTTGTATTTATGGATGATGGAGGCCACTGTGCTCATTGGGACCTTCAATGCTGGAGATATTTTTCTGTACCCTTCCCCAGATCTGTGCCTCGATACAATCCTGTCTCAGATGTCTACAGACAATTCCTTGGACTTCATGGCTTGGTTTGTGCTCTGACATGCACTTTTAACTGTGTGTGCTTTCCAAATCATGTCCCGTCAACTGAATTTACCAATCAGGTTGTGGAAACACCTCAAGGATGATCAGTGGAAACAGGGTGCCCCTGAGCTTAATATTGCGTTTCATGGCAAAGGCTGTGAATACTTATGTACATGTGCTTTTTTATTTTTCATTAATTGGCTAAGAATTCAAACACACTTCTTTCAGATTTTCATTATGGGGCATTGTTTGTAGAATTTTGAGGGAAATAATGAATTTAATCCATTTCAGAATAAGGGTGTAACATTAGAAAATATAGAAAAAGGGAATACTTTCCGGATGCACTGTCTAGTGCACACCCAGCCCTCCTTTTTGAATGCAAATGTCATGTGCAAGGGGAAAAACTAAATTAACTGGAGACTGACACAGCATCTATCCCAACAATTGGACATGTTCTTACTGGAGTGCCCTACCCTCTAGTAATATTAATAATAACAGGCAGTAATGGGATGTTTTCATTCTAATTCTATGGTTAAAATTGCCACTGAGTGTACAGTCAGTTGTATGCTCTAATAAGGCCCTCAGACAAGAGATTGATTGTCATTCAACAAATAAAACAATGCAATGGGAAAGCCCCTAATAGAGAACAGTCAGTGTTCAGTATTCATTTAAAAAAAAAAATTATTAAAAGATGTTGAGTATTTTGAGATGATGATATGCCCACTTCCTGAATGCTGTGCACTGCGATACACCTTGTCCACGCTGAAGGTTCGCAGGTATCTAATAATTATCTGCACCTCAGCATTAGACATTTTGTTAAAGTAAATTCACGTACCTAGAAACAGCAATTATCATTGTAATGATACAGTACATTTCTTTTTTCCACATACAATAATTTTACAACTCATGATGGCAAGTTTAACATTCCAAAATACGTATTTCTTAAAACCATATCATTGACTCAAAACAAGTTTTATTTTGCTGATTTTGTTTTATTATTGTTTGACCTCACACAAAGTGTTCCCTACACAAGCATTCACGTAACCATTTGTCCCACCAACCAATAAGTATTGCTTTAAAATCTATTTACGAGAAGAAGCAGTGGAAACAAACATACTGTAACATACTGTAAGTGCTAGTTTGAGCTGACCCCAAAAGGCTTGCAGGGAAACCACCAAGCCTAAGAAGCACTTTATTAGCCAGCAGGGGGGGTCATGAGGACCAGTCCTGTCATTGATTGAGGTTGCGAGATGCATCCACAGCTGCACTTTCTCTAAATTTATAAGAGTAAATATTCACCTTTGAAGGGGGGGGGGGGCTGGGGGGTAGAGTTGCCCTGGAGCACTCCTCTGCCCAGATTGTGTGGGTTTCTGTCAGGAGCTGTACTTACGGGAAAGATCAATGAACATTAAGAGAACAATACTCTGACCAACCCCTTCAGCTTGGAACACAGAAGACCAGGTCGCACAGGAGACTGCGAGTCTTATAAAGCTCAAGGCGCGTTTCAGTGAATAAAAACATTTCCACAGTTAGTTTTGCTGCTTAAGCATTCTGCATCATTTTGTCTTAGTCAATGTGTACTATCATTATTTAGCTTTTCCTAACTGTATTTCACTAAACTGAAATAATAAGGTGAGGTAAGAACTGCCTTTAGACATTTTTTCTATCTTGCTATTGGAAATCAACAATAGCTTAAGCCTAAATTCACTACATTTGAAGTGTTCTGGTGCACTTTGTCATTGAATTTGGCACAATACGGCAACCTATGATGCCTCTTGCACAATTGGCTTTGCTTAGACTATCGCTGCCCTTGGCGTTTGCATTTTTCAAAGGTGAATGGGTCATGGGTTCAGCTGGATTTTATTAGAAAAGAAAAATACTTTGCTGCACCTAAAAAACAAACATCTCATCTCTATACACTACGGCCCCATTTTGGACTTCAAAAACTCATATTTCCACTCTGTCGAAGTGTGGAACGACCCATAACTTACTCATTGTGTTTCCGCGTGTGCCAACTTGTGGCATCCTATAAGTGCATTACATTTCTGCTGAACACACAGCTTCCATATTGTGGTTTTTGAGAACCTGGAAAAGTGTTTTGGGTATAGGCACACCACTGAGAAAGGATCATCTTTTCTGGGTGGCACGACGGGATAAGTGGGCATAGATTGAATTTCTGTCTAATAACTCTTATCAAGGTCAATTAACGTGCTTCTAAAAAATGCTAGCACGTGCTTGCCAAATTCACTTTCCAGATACACAGTATACATTGCGGCATGACATTTTGTGAAACCTGTCTTAATTATTGTTCAAAATATCACCCATAATCCTTATCTAAACCCAATTAACAAAAATACATTTAAAATGGACATACGATATGATTTAATTGGATATTTAACAAAAGAATCTAAAAATCTCAGATTTTCTGTATGCAAATATAACTGCCTCATTCAATACATTGTGGAGCCTCCAGTAGCACAAAAACATCTCCTATAGCCACTAATTAGTGTCTGACATCTGTTTTGAGGATTTGTTGCCCACTCCTCCCTACAGGGCTCAGACAGTTGAGTGAGGTATGAGGGGTTTCTGGCATATACTACCAGATTTAGGTTCTGAATTGGATGTACAAATTATGGATAGAACCCTTTAATTTTGGGGCTTATTTATCAAATATTTCAAACAAAAGATATCCTTGCTCAGGACATCAGACAGTTGTTAAACTGCTCTAAGAGAATGTTACTCCATCCAAATTTTGACTTGGCAAATCCAAAAAACTCCTTTCTGAACAATTCTTTGGAAGATTTGCTTGGGTTGTATCTTGTTAGAAGTCTAATTTTCCAACCATTTTTAGCACCTTGACTGATTGCATGAGATTCTGTTCAAGTAACTAAGTTTCTATTGGTGGTTGCCAGTTTTTTTTTGTTGCCAGTGTCCTAAACATTACATAGAATGGACTTGCAGAAGACTTCAGGTTTGTCTGGGTGGTCTCTTGCAAAGTTAACACAGACACTTTGGTTCTTTTTCGGCAACAGAGGTTTCCCTCCCATGAACACCTTTTAGATTCCGTGTTCTCCTTATTGTTGAAGCATGTACAGAATCTGAAATGTATCAAGGGACATCTGCAAATCTCCAAATGTTATGTTTGGGTTGACATTTCCATTTATTTTTTGTGGCTCTTGTGAATATTATTGTAGGGCATCCACTTCTAGGCCAGGTTTTCTGTGAATTTAATGTTCTCCATTTTTAAGTAATTACCTTCACAGTGGACTCACTGTGTAAAACCTTTAGAGCTCATTTTACAGCCATCTTGAGACTGATGTGCTTCCACTACGCTCTTCCTGATGTTCTCTGAGATCTCCTTTTCTCTGCATGGTGTTTTTTCTGTCACCTGTATGGGTAACACTAAACTGACCAGGTTCATCATCTCTATTTATCAGAGTCCCAGCCAAACACTTTCCCAACGATTTCTCCTTTGATTGTTTCACTTGGTACCCAATTATTTACCCACCTGATTCTACTTACGCATTTAATCAATGCAACTTGGGGTTCACATGTTTTTGCAATGGACTAATTGATTTTTAATTGTGTTTCTCTACCACACATATTACTTCCTTTGAACCAACATATTGAATTGATATATATAAACCTGTTATGTCACATATAAAAGACTGGTGATTAAATGATCATTTCATGGTTAACACTAAACCAAATGCACAAGGGGTTTACATGCTTTTAAGCTGCAATGCACATTGTATATGTACACATATATCAGAATAGTCCTTTCAATGCCATGTATTTAATCGGTGACAACCATAAAATGCAAATGGCTAAGACGTAGGTCTGTCCAACACATACCAAAAATCTCAGTGCTCCATTTGATTTATATTGGCACTATAAAATGATAGTACTGTAAAACCACTATGGTGGTGTGTGGTTAAAGGACAACATCTGTCAATGTTCACTAAGCATTATGTCTTATATCCCGTGTGCTTCCAGGTGTTATCAGGCGATGTGGCCACCAGCCTGGGAGATCTAGCCAGCAATAGTTAACATTTACAACCCCCCGTCACTCTCCACAAAACCCTGTGTCATTCAACCACTGCCTCTGTGGTAGGGCCTGGCATTAATGGAGACATTGATATCTTCCGTCAGTGCGTTCATCTGATGCTAACACTAAGCAACTGGAGCCAATTGCCCCTACATGGAGCCATCATATTCTGTCCCAAACAAGAACGCCTGGCAACTGGTGAACGGCATATTTTTGTCATGGACTTTATCATTCATAATTCATACAGACCCACAAAACACAAGAGTTCGTTTCTACCAGATTTACTATCTTCAACACAATATGGATGTTTCAAGGAATGCAGCATGGTTATTTCTCCAAGAGCAAATACTACCCAGGATGATATCTATCACCAAGGAGACTATCTAACTGGTATAAGATACAAGCACATTTCCCAGGTAGTATCAAAGTGAAGCATGATAGTGACATGCAGCGGGATGCAGGACTAGGCTCTCTGTTGGCAGCAGTCTGCTGTAGAGGGCTTCCAACAAAGGCTGTTTACATATTTCTGCTGCAGTGTTTTGCTCAAAAAACTCTGTGACATTTTTTCGAAGATTTTAGAATCAACACAAAGCCCCCCACCCCCATATGAGATCCAAGCTTGTTTTCGATGAACAGGGAAGTTCTGGTGTTTATTGCATTCTTTTTTCAATGCCGACACTTTTTACATTTACAATTCATCTGTACTCACATTTTTAACACGTCTTTTCCCTTGAACTAAAACACTGATAGGAAGTGTTTTAGAATAAATAGCACAGTGTTGATCTCCCTAAAAAATTTCCAAATGATACGTAGTCTAGAACACATTATTGGAGCAGATTAACGCGAACAATCACATTTTCTTGTTACAAAACAGCAGCTTCAACCTAGATGGGTGGACAACAGCAGATAATACACAACCTTCTGCACAATAGACCATTTAGTGTATGATCTCGCAAATTAGTCATATATGATTCCATATGCGATAGAGGATGATGATGATGGGTTCATGAAGTGGATGGAACTATCTTTAGAGGATTGATTTCCCATACTGCCACGCAGTTGGCTGCATTTATATTCCATGCCTGTGGCTTCATGACCCCGGGTTCTCCTTTGATGTGGCAGGCAGAAGCACAAACCAAGCTGAGGCAGAGCGAGAGGAGAGGCAAAGGGATAGCAAAAGGTGAAACATTCTGCAATGAAAAGGGGGAGGATATTCTTCTTGTGCTGCGGAGGGGGAAGGAGTATCTGGGAGGGAATAAATGATGGGATGGGGGAGTGCAAAGTCGACTGGTGGGAGTTTGCAGGGAGCAGCGTGAAGCAATGAAGCCATCATCTGACAGATCTGGGAGAGTTTGTGATGAGGGTGGCTGCTGGGCGAGGTGGGGGCTAGGCTGGGGGGGTGCTGGGAGAGGGCATGGTGGTGGCGCGAGCTGATAGAGACGTCAGCGCCGCTTCAGTAATCTCACGACGCCTGGGCGCAGCGAGGGGCCATCTCGAGGGCCCATGAGAGGAGTGGCATGATGGGGCAGACCACCCCGTCGACACTAGTGGGGGGCCGGGCAGGACGGACGAATCAAAGCGGGAAGAAGTAATTTTTTAGAAATTACAGAAATCTCCATGGAAATTAGCATGAAACACTTTGTAATCTCTTGCTTTTCACCATGGACTACGGGGTCAGCGCTTCAAGTTCTCCAGCCCTGGCGTTCTCATTCTCTCTCGCCCCATCCCTAATTTCATTATTCCCTCTTGATTTTTTTTCTTTAGCTTTTTATGTACTTCATTTTACAGCCTGACTCTCTCAAAGGCCTCTCCCTTTGCCCATATTCTTCAACCCCATCCTACGGTTGAACCCTTTTTATCTGTCACAATTAACCGTTTAGATTTCAAAGGCGCATCAACGGAGAGTCAAGCTTTGCCCTCAGAGTGACACAGGATCAAGCTGCTGGGTGCTTTGAAGGCGGGGCTGGGATGAAATCCCGAAGATGTGTCCTCTGCACTCATACTTTACCACAACATCATCAATAGCTCTCGTTCTGCTGTCGGTTTGTCAGACCAGTGTACTGCTGGAGTGGTTGGCAGGGGTGGAGGACCCCTAGGTGTTTCCCTGCTGTTCTTGGTGAACACGAGCATTACCTCAAATATGGCGGCATCGCAAATCATTCCTTTTATTCCTCTTTTCACAGTAGTCATTCTCATTCAGCTGGATGTTTTAGAAGATTGTAAATATGAAGACTGGCCAAAATGTGTTCCATTGTTCTTTATCTGATTATGTATTCACTGTCAGTGTTTCAAAATGAATATTCATTGTTGATAAAGAAAATGCAACAAAGGAAAAATGTCCTCCGCAACTAAAAAATGAAAATACTTTGAGCTCAGAAAGGTTGTTGTCATAGAAGAGCTAAGTAACAACATGTCATTTTTACTTTTTTATTTCGATGTAGAGTTCGACCTAACTTTTACTGGTACCGTTCCAATGACTTTCACCACTAGAAGCTGCTGAATAATCACTTTAGCAAAACATAATTTTATAGATCTTCATATGGACTTGACCACTTCATCCTCATGTCTTCATAAGGTTGACGTACGTCATCACACTTCCAAAAGGTTACAAAATGCGTTGACACTAAGCATACATGAATGTGGCAAAGTGCTGTGGATATCAGTCTTTGGGTTCATTGTTTCTTTTAGTTTAGGCCGATCAGTGTTAAAGTTGCGCTACTGCCTCTGTAACAGATTTGTATGAACGGAGTGCTATATGGGGTTCAAATTTCCTCAGGCAATCGGAAATGTATTATCACATAAGGTCTACTGTAGATTTTTGTAACAAGAAAACAAACCATTGAATGTGTTTTTGAAAAGTTTTGTGAAATGTAAGTTTGAATATTTTCTATGTCATGGACCCATTGAGACTTCCACTCAGGGGAGACTTTCATTGTCATGTGAAAACTCCTACAAGACAGGGCCAGTGTGTGTGAACACCTAAACTAAGCAGGTAGCTGTGCTTTGTTGTCATGCCAAATTGCTCAGATGCTGTATTTCCCCTTTGGGTATCAGATTATATTTGGTTGGAAGGACATACAATTAAACAAAGAACAGATTAAAGGGAGGTTTCCATAGTGTACACACAGTAACATACATTTATATTTGATCAAATTAATAAACGAGTAAACATCTATAAAGGTTTATTGTGCTTCAATTGTGCAGAAATATACAATATAACATATTTGTCATTTATATGTTGAGATTTGACATTTAGATTGGTTCAAAGAAAGAAATGTTTTTGTTTTTTGTGAAAGCCGACAGATTTATAGCATAGCTAAAGAGCCAGCAAGTTCAGAATTGTGAGTTTTAAACTCTAGTGTCCCTGCCAATTGCTTTACCATTGGGAGATGGGCAATGGAAACCACAAGCCAGAACATTCAATTCAGACAAGCCCAAAGGGATCCGGATCTCTTGGAGCTGGATAAAAACAATCTTCAGAGAAGTACCGTACTTTAATTAGGTCACATTATTACATTTTTCTAAAAAATATTGTCATAGTCTATAACCACACAAATAGCAATTCATATTAAGTGTACATAAAAAGTGTTTCAAATAATAATAATTATAATTATAGTAGTTCATGACTTACTCAATATTTAGATACATTCTATTGAAAGATTGAGTTTGCCATTGTTGTTTTGAAAGGAAATGTGTGAAATAATGATTAAATAATTGATGAAGAAACTAAATGTTTCACATTAAGTAAACGCAAGAAAATATTAACACAGATCAAGCCGCAATGTGTTACATCATTTCGCATAGTCCTACGTCGTCTAGCAGTATATACATTCCCCAAAAGTACCTTATAAGTTATACAATTAACAAAGGAAGGAAATTGGCTTTGTAAAATGTGACAGTGTCTGAGCATGATTTGGAATGCTGATTCATGTTATGGTGATCTACACAGTAATGTTAGTGCAGAGTTAATTAGAGTGGCTTGCATACTCTGCACATTTCAGTGACAAGCAGCAGAAACATGTGTCAGATTTTGAAAACCTTTCTAACCCAGCAAAACCCTTTCTTCCATTCCAAGGATGTGCCCCCTAATTAAGCTATATACTGGAATTCTGCCTACTTTGTAAAAACACTCATAGTGTACGATTTGGCTAATTGCATCTAGTAAGAACTGGTATTACTATCCTCGATCAAATCCAGCACTATTGAATATCGATCCTTAGAAATCACTTCTACAGTCTTTGATTAGTTTACTGAGAAAGTGAGATGAGATATGATACTAGTGAGAGGTAGCATAATGTTGCGCAATTACATTGTGTTCAACCATGATTTTGATAATATGAATAGATATTTGTAAACACAAAATGTTAAGGGATGTGTCTGGAACATTCTAAAGATGTTTCAGCTTTTACAGCTTGCAAGGAAAGCTGAATTATTATAAACTTGCTACAGTTGAAAATAAAATGTATATTGTCCTGCTTCGGTTTACAGTTCATTGCAGAATCACTTGCAGCCTCGGTATGAAGCAACTTGATATTCACAAAAATATATTTGTCATAACAGACAATAAATGTGTACATGACAGACAATATGCTAGATAACTTCAACATTTTTGAATATAAGTTAAACCTAGATATGAAAAAGTTGACAAGGGCTTGACATAATACACACATTTCTTCTTGCGGTACTAGCAGCAATAGATAGATGGCACTGCATGCAAGGTAGAGCAAAAAGCTAAAGACTTATTCTACAGTGTTTCTAGGTCTTACTCTCATTATCCACCCGAAAATTAACCTGTCAATTTATCAATCAACACCATCTTGAGTTCTGCCTCCTGTTCTACAGCTAGCATCGGCACCGACTCTGCCACGCAGATAACCAGGAGGTACGTGGTTGTTAGTGTAGTGAATGAGTGCATTATCACTTAAATGACTACTCTGAATCACAATCGCTGCTACGCTGTTGATAAGAGGGAAATATACAAGCTAGTGGTTTTTAAAAGTATATGTCAATGTCTTCATTATTTTATTTATTGAGGCCAACTTATTATAAAATAAGGTCAGAGTAGAACAAACTGGATTTATGTTGTGTTTCTTTAAAAGTAAAATACAATCTAACATCTTTTTTTTTGCTGCAGCTGGTTAAGAATGCTGTTTTCGCCATTCACCATCATCATTATCACAGTGACATGTTTCTGAATGGCATAAATTAACTAGAAATATAGTTTGCAGGTGAATTAGATTCAGTGGATATATGTGCACAGTTTTCATGTTTGTGTAGCATTGTACAGCAGTAGAATGCTCTGCTAAATCCAATAACATTTTAGACATGAATGGATGTGTGGACTTTTATTATTATTATCACTATTACTATTATTATTATTATTAATTTCATTTTATAATAATGTTTATATAATTATTGTTGTTAAGATTGTTTTGTATTTTTTTTAGGAGCATGTTGAATGTAATGCAACTATTTTCTATGCTTTGCAAACACAAGGGAAAGTCTAGAAAATATTCAACCATCAAAATGACTATAAGTTACAGCATATACACTGTTCAGATTTAGTATTTTTAAGTATTTTTTCAAATATGAACATGTACAGCACACTGGTCTTTTAAAAGTGTGAAAACGTAACATCCTTTGACACAAAAACACTTGGGAAAGTCACCCTTTTTTCAGTCTTCTGAATTTCATGAATCTTTCTGGCCAGGATAGGGTTGACAATTTATTGAACACTTCTATGAGCTCTGGCTCGCTTGTACTAACAACTAAGGAGGAGGAAGGAATTATGTTTGCATAGTCGACATGCTACACTACCATAATAAACACTGGGACTCTGCTAGACCTCTAAATGGGTAATAATGACAAAAGCTAAACTGGGCCCTCAAATATCCTTACCAAGTGCACATGCGACTTGTGGACCTCAATCTCCTTGGTTCATTCTACGTTAATTTTTTTTCCAGGCATTTTCTTTTCCTAGTTTCAGATTATTAGCCACTATGTGACTGCATAGTTTGAAACAGAAGACAGGTGAACACCACCAGATATGTCTACTGAATATTTTGAGGGAGTTTTATTTTTTTCCGTTTGTTATTTCCAAATGGTTTTCCTGTGTAGAGGTGCCACAGAAGAAGAGGGCGCTAGTGAGAGAACATTATGGTGGGTATTTTAACACACTGCACACAAAAACAGAGTAGTGAAAAGGGAACTCAACATCTGGTAATTAGTTTCAGCAAGCTTAGCCTAATGATGTAAGCAGATTACTTTCCAACAGAGTTGGAGAGTGCTAGAGAGGGAGGTTTTGGGGTGCTTTCAAGTCCATCCTATTTACAGAATGGAGACAGAGGCCAGACCAATACTGTAATAGGCACATCAACTCTATGAGGTGATAAATGTCATGCTAAGTACTGCACATTGCATAATCGGGTTGCATACTTAAAAGTGAACGTTGTTGAGGAAATTGTTTGGCCTTTTTAATCGGGAGTGGTTTTTATGCTGAGCCAGAACATTGAGACGGCCCGGAGGTAGTGCCTGTCCATTGTGTTCTGCTCCCAGCCAGAAGTGGGCCGTGAGCCATCAGAGGTTGTGGGTGCTGCCTGGCCCCATGCGCTCCTTCTCCTCCAAGAGCAGAGATCAGCCTTGTGCACAGAATGAAAAAAGGGGAGGGCACGGAGCCAGCGGGATAAGGGACACCAACCTCCAGTCAACGTGTGGAGGAGATTTAGGATGAAACACAACATTAGGACCAATTTACAGACTTGCTCTTAATTTCAGCTGGACTGATCGATCGTGACAGGGAGTGCACCGCGCCGCCTGCCAGATCACTTAAACCAGTGGCCCCAGTCTCATTGCTTAATGTCATGTCATTGGCTATCATTGCTGGACGAACAGTGAGCCGTCGGATTTAGGTTCAATTACTACTTGTAGGATTACCCTTTATTTTTACACTTCAATAATCAATGTGGATTTTGATAATAATGTCATAATGCAATCTTGCCATTGCCTCCTCCACCGCTTTTTTCCACGCTGTACCTAATCCGGAGTGAAATCCATTGAGACTCACTGTCTTGTTGGTTTATTGATTTTTTCTCCTTGCTCTCAGAGCCCGGGACAGAAACTGGAGAGCTGAGGTGCCGTGGAGAGGGCAGACACAGGCCCTCTATTCCATGCCCTAGGGGCACTGACCATACATCCAGTAAGCAGACAGTTTACATTATTTGGCCTATTTCAGCTAATGTTACACATCTTGCTATGTACATAGACTCTCCGTTTACTACACGACCAAAACGACTCTTTCGTCGTGAGACACTGTAACTGAATACCATGTTATCACATACAGTACTGTAACATGAACCTGAAGCTGTAGTTTACAATTACTGTCATTGTATGTTCCCACAGGATAACCACTGCTTCAACATGGGGGGGGTGACATTTTACATGCAGCCTATTTATTAGGCAGGATGTTCTTTGAAGCAGCTTAGGTTAAGTACCTTGCTCAATGTTTCACTGAAGAGATTGAACCTGCAGCCCTCTAGTCCCAAGTTCAGTTCCCTAACCACAACCAGCCTGCTTCTTTGATGACTGAGGTCTCTGGAAGAGTGAGGCTATGTATCCCACACAGGGAGTGATCTATCCTGTGTCTGATATCATGTTGCTCCATGTCAATGACTGATGTTACCTGCATCCTTTCCCTCACGATTAGATACACGACTGTGCCTCAAAATCCTTAATAAAATTGCAATCATTATTTTAACCCTTGAGATGCTGGGAAGAGAGAGAGATGTGGTTGTTCCAAGGAAGGATACTGACATCCTGCTATTCTTGAAATTTTTTATTTGAACCAGAAATATATGTAGATAGACACAAATCAATTAAGTTATATGTCATACGAATTGGAGATGTCTGGTTAGCACATAATAAAACATTGTTATGAATGAAGTGGACAAAGAACATCTCCTGTTATTATGAATCCTGCTACCCTGTACTTCTCCCTACATTCCAGCTGTCTTCTAACAATTAAACAGTTGGGCTAATTTTACCTCCACAGAGGTGTCCTTTGTTCAAAGTTTGATTGCAGTTATATACAGCTGTTTCAATGGATTACAAATATAAATCTGGTAAAACAAGTTGTACAACAATATGTATGCATACAGTATATAACGTTGAAGGTAGTTTAATTGTATACAATATTAAAATAAACAGAGTAACAGTAAGTCAAATAAGTAATTCATTATAAAAACAAAATGTATTTTTCAAACAATAAAACACAACACAAAAAAATTCTGTATTTTACAAAAATATGACTACCAAGGCTGTCTTTACTCCAGGAAATGTTACAGACAACACCATAATATAATATAATATATTTTCTTGAGAATTCACAAACAAAAATGAGGTCCATTAAATATTGATTTAAGAAAAGTATTATACCCATGTAATGTATATGTATTTTACTGAGGCGGATGCTGTTTTTGTTTAAAAAATATGTTATGTTCCATTATTGAGATGATGGACTGGCATCCTATAACTAATGGATTGCTTACCTTCAGGGGCCATCTCTGCCACCAGCTGAGGTGTTAATACAAATATGGCAGATCATTTGTGAGGTAACCTGTTTTAAGCATCATTTCCCAAAAGTGTGACTGGCAGGTGGGGAAACATATAAATAATAATTAGATATTAGCTGTCATATTGATGAGAAGCCACACATTTTGGGACTTAAGGATTTATTAGCTTTGTCATGTGTCTGAGATTAGAGAGCTGACATATATTCAGAAATGATAGGTGTTATGTTTGAACTTTGTAAAATCACTGAGATTTGTGGATACATTTTCAGCTAAAAAGACAACATAAATGCATCTTATCAGAAGCAATTATTTTACAATAAATGTGGGTGTTCTTCCAAACTAGCCCTAATTTAACCTTCTTTTACATAAAATAAAGAGAAAATTAATACATTTTAAGCTCCACCCCTGCCCCCTCCCCATTTTGTAATCACAGGCAGTTTGGCAGCACAACATAATTAGTTTGTATGCCAGATTTCCCATGAGCCCCAACCCAGCTCACTGCCAATCCCCTCCTCATCAGCAGCCCAGAGAGTTAGCACCTACTTTCTCTGGTACCCCCAGGGCTGTCCATGGAGTAGGCCTGCCCTAAAAACACTGCGTCCAAGGCCCCTAGTACCTCAGGCGGGTATCAAGCAAACTTCAGAGGCAGATGGCAGAGAAGAAAAAATTGCATATCTTCAAGTTAGAGCTGATTAACCACGTAGGAAATATATCCTAGAGCTAAGATTAGAGGAGACACGAGTTGAAAAAGACTAGACAGAGAAATCATTACTTTAAAAATGGTAAGTTATGTGGATATGCAAACCAGCTCTCAACAGATCAACCTAAAAACAATAAGCAAACATGTAAACAAATGTAGTAGCATTGCTACAGTATGCCTGTCACTCAAATAATGGTCTACAGTGCCACACAGGATTTCAGATAGAGCATTGTGTTAGCTAATCTAAGGAGGACGTCGAAATGTCTACTAATGCTGTCTATAACCACAGGAGATTTACAAGGGTGTGACAAATAAACAGTATTTCTCATTACATGAGTGGAAACCTTTTCATACAAACACCACACTCCTGTCACTGCCTCTTATGACAAATAATATTCCCCCCCCCCCCACAATAACATCTCAGAGGGACTGTGGTTCTGTGTTTGTTCATCCACAGGTATGGACTGACTGATGGATAGATGGTAGAATGCACACCACCATCAGATATCGCAGATAGAACGGGCCATATTATGGCTAAACCTGGGTTCATATGTGCCTCAGGTATCCTCTATTTACACATTTCTGATCTGTGCAAGTCGGTATGTAGCATATACAGTTGGGACACTTTATAAACAATTTAGTTTTGTTAGTTTTTCTGAATATTATACATGTAACTTCAAATTCTAATAATACTGTACATAACTACAACCCTTTTTAAACAAATACAATACATTGTCATTTTAAGAACACAGTATGAATAGAAGAGAACACCTCCACAGAAAAATGAATACTAATAAAAAATGCCTCCTATGTTTGTGTTTTTATGTATTTCATGATGTTAATTTTTTAATTGCAATATAATAATAATAATAATAATAATACATGGTATTTATATAGCGCTTTTCAATGACCCTAATTATAAAGATTACAAAATAAATAGCGAATTAGAGTTACATCTGTACAAAATATTGCCAAAATAAAAAATACAAATGCACCAGAGTTTATAGTTACAGGCTTGATGTTGCCAGTGCATGTACAGTACTGGATATTGGACTACATACTTCTTTGAATCACCTTACTAATCTGATTATCACATAGAATTAAGTAATTTCAACAAAAAGATTGAATGTTAAATTAATTTAGAATATTGTTTTATTATAATTTTTCATTAGGTACATTATTTACGATTAGGATGTTTTTGACAAAATATTATGTATAAATACAGAAAATGCTAAACAGTTTTCTCAACACTGTAATTTGCACACACAAGAATGAATTTTATGTAGTGCTCTAAGCTCCTGACTCACTAGCTTCTGACTCACTGGCTCCTGACTCACTGGCTCCTGACTCACTATTGAAGCTCCTGACTCACTACTGAAGCTCCTGACTCACTAGCTCCTAACTCACTGGCTCCTGACTCACTGACTCACTGGCTGCTGACTCACTGGCTCCTGACTCACTGGCTCCTGACTCACTGGCTCCTGACTCACTGGCTCCTAACTCACTGGCTCCTGACCCACTGGCTCCTGACCCATTAGCTCCTGACCCACTGGCTCCTGACCCACTGGCTCCTGACTCACTGACTCACTGGCTGCTGACTCACTGGCTCCTGACTCACTGGCTCCTGACTCACAAGCTCCTGCTCCTTTTCAAGCTCCTGCTCTCCATAGCCTCCCATAGCCTCGGTATCCAACTGTTTTGTCAGTATCCCCCCCAAAATAATATAAATAACTGAAGAATATTCATATTGTAACAAAATTCGCTACATGTGAAGAACAAATAGGTCATACATATACCGGCACCAGAACATGCGCATACTGTAGTTCTCTTGATCAGTTTCACTATCCATGCTCAGAGATATATCCAGTTCACCCAGTCTCAGATGCCACTGGCCTGGTTTTCACAAAAGCTGGATAAATGTTGCATTTTGCAACAGAGATCTTTAAATTCCCAAATTAGACTTTTTCTCCAAAGGGGGCATTGCATACTTTGTGGGGGGTGACATATTTACTGTTGCCTTGTTAAATGAAGTATTACGAGATGTTGTGTATACATCTGAACTACTTCTACCCTCTGCCAGTCAACAGCTAGAAGTGATCTGGCAGTTTTTAATGCCACCGGGCCCATCTGGGAGAAGGACCCTTTTCATTCGACATACTTGGCTGCCTGTTGCCTCCCCATAATGGGTGTGCTCAACGAGCTCTGAAGCAATAGCCAATTAAATGCCTTGAAGGGGATGCCTCGAGGCCCTGCATGAAAGGCTTCAGGTGTGAAATGCTTGTTTTCGAGAGTGCTGCAAATGTTAGCTGCTTTCAAGTTTGCCATTGCCCCACTCGCGTCCCCTTGCAGCCCTTCTCATGAGGAGGGGTGGAGGCTACGGGTGATGGGCAGGAGAAGACCACTTAAGTGCAATTTTCTATTCAGTGTTCCAAACCTGTGCACTCTCGTTTTATTCCACTGGTGTCTACAAGAGCGAGCAGAGTTTCAGATGACGCAGACAATAGCACACAACGGAAAGATGAGGAGAAACAGAAGGGCAGACGGAGGGAAATATGGATGAGACAGACGGTCTGTGTCTAAGTGTGAATGTGTATGGTGTGAGGGGGGAGCGGATTGCTAGGTGGGGGACAGGCTAAAAGGGGATGTATTGTTTGCTAATTGTGGCCATTTCTGACCAGAACATGGCAAGTTCAAGGACTACTTTAAAGCTTTATAAAATGGAAAAAGGAATGCCTCAATGAATTTCTAAGGCAGGCTTTCACATGAAAATGTAGTTTTCAATTCCACTGAAGGGATAAAGGATGGAGAGACAATCTGGTTTATTTTTCAGCTTTAACAATGAGATGGTTTATTTAGACCACCTCTTACAGTTATTCCATTATAAAACCTCATTGATTCACCATATCAGATTTTAGTCATAGAAATGTTCATATCTCACACCAGATCTGCAAGATTATAAGCTTATATGTATACAGCATACTGTAAAAAAAATATATATATACATATAAATATATATATATATACTGTAAAGCACTTTTCTCTTCACGTATAATTTAAGCAACGAATGAAATCAGTGAGGAGGAACGTTGAAAGTTGCCCACAGGGATGGAGAGGGGGGATAAAACCAGGGGATATTAATCTTATTAGGATCATATATCACTACTGTGTCAGGTGAGAAGACAAACGAATGGCCGTCTGTTTATCTGAGCTAAGCTGTGTGGTTTACCTAGCAATCGCTCAGGGCACATATTGCCACTAATAAATTGGCTAAGTCTGAGGACAGCGATGGTAATGAAGTTAAGGGAGTGGGCTCGAGCCTGTGCTCTCACCATTACCCCACTAGTATCCTTCCTTTATCTGTCCAGATTCTGAGACATCCTTCGATAAGATGAAGAGGAGAGAAATCAAAATAAATGGACTCCATTAAAAGCAGCAATGCATCAACTGCTTGATAAAGTGATTAATAAACAGTCTGGGATAGTGATTGATTAAAGCATTTAATTAAACTGTTAAACAGGCGCTGTTGGCACTGGTGCATAAAGTTTTCATATGGCTTCAGGGTGTAAAGTGGTCGTAATTTAACAACTCTGTGTCTTTCTCCCAATTTATTTTAGCATTAGCCTAGAAAACATGCACTGCATACAGCACATAACTGGAATATTATTTTTTAAATGCATTATTTCGTAATGCAAAGTTGTTCACGGTAGTGTTGTATTGCCTTTGTGTGTGATCCTCATAATTGACCCAGTATGTAAGTAAATGCCTTATGAAATCCCCCCACTAACAGTCCTTGCATAAGTAGACTTCTAAGCGCTTGCCAATCAATGACTAAATCACATGGCAGTTATGGGGAGGTAGGTAAGTAGGCACTGAAAGGCTAACAACAACATTTGTAACACGTAAATGTCATTCAGGATTGCTAATGCAATGACAAATACATAGTGCAGATTGATTGATGGGCTGAGCTGGCTAAAGTTCAGCCTAGATGTATAGTACATTAAGATTGAGATTTTATGGATGTTATAATTATGATCTATGAATGACCCCTCACACTTTGAGTGGAAAGTGAATATCAGAGTTAATGTACTTTGCTTTTCAGAAGGCCTCGCATAGAACTCTGACATTGGCATGCACTGACAAATTACATTGTTTTCAGAAACTAGTTTGAGTGAGAGTTATTGGTTGCTGTAAAGAAGTATCAAATTTTGTTGTTTTTTTCCGATACCATGCCTTTTTTATGGAACATATAAGATCTATATATTTTTTTACAGATGTTACGCCTCTCAAGCAATTAACCATATCATCTTGTACAGGCAGTGCCTATAATCTGAAGATACATCTGTCCTTGAAGCTGTTTTCTGTATATGGTATGATTCCTTCACACCTACTGTATGAATTCACATGAATGCACTATTGCATCAAGGATGGATCTTTACAGTGATAACAAAGGAAAAACATATACATTGAATTATAACAACCCATCAACAGCCCTCATGAAGTCTGCAGAGCTCTTGTTACAACCCATTGGTTCTTTATAGACCTCACACCTGCGTAGGTTTGACTTGGCCAGGGCTTTTCCAGTAATGTCTGTTGATGAGAATTTGAGCGTGGACAACACAGGTAGTAGCAGGTCTGGCAGCAGCTCTGAGAATCTGTAGTAACAGTGCATCTCAGGGCCTCTAGCTGAACTCTGGTCGCCGACAGACAGGCCTTCACCCGACAATGTTGGAGCCAGAAAAGTGCCAGTTCTGCAAAATGGCATACTAGATTTCTGATGTGGGCTAATTTCACTGACAGCCACGCCAAAGCTACCATCTGCAAACCCGCATTCCTATTTGTGTTTCTGTGCCAGATAACGGCTTAGTCTGCCAGGGGTGAAATGGTGGTAGGTAAGTCAAACTCAAGTGTTTCAGACTGAGGCTGTAGCCGCAACAATAGGCACTTACACAAGCAAGTAAGCGCATAATAACAATTAAATTGTTCCACCCAAACGGCCAATACCAAGACAAATGCTCTCCTGGAATGGCAAAAAATTTTTTTTTACCTGAGACCTATTACAATAGGCATTGTGTAAAAAAAATATTATTTATATAATATATATATATATTTCTTTTCTATATTTCTTAAATTTAAAAATAATTTAATTTCTTGGTAGATATTAATTACTGTTTTTTGAGTTATTAAAACCATATGCTACATGGTGCTCTTTTTGCTGTTGAATATTCCTGATATAGTATCTGCCAATTCATCTGAAGTCTTCGACAAATAAATGAGTCATATGAACGAAGAGAAATTACTTGTTAATTATGCAAATAGAGTGCTGCAAGAAGCTGGTAGGTTACGGGAACCCTGTCATTGGAAAGGGTATGGTGGAGTGTGATAGTGTTGCATTCTGGCAAGGCTCTCTTGATGTAATGACAGGTCAATTTGACTGGCTTTGTGTTCTGGACCCTGCCTCTTCTCTCTAAGCCTGTTGTGGTTGTCGCCTCTCCTCCCCCCGTCCCCTGGACTTTGATTTCTGCATTGTTCTATTCGCTCCTCTTCTGACACCTCCCAAGAATAAGAGATGCCACACAACCATGACCCTTACGAACCCCAGAGGTGATCTTTGGCTTCTCCACGCACGACCTCTAACCTGGGAGCTGACAGCTTGATTAATTGAGGAATGTTATGATTTATGAGTATTTTCTCAGCATGATGAACAAGGCAACAGGTGGCACAGCCAAGCAGCTATGGAGAAATATTTCTGAGAATTACAAACAATGTGAACAATTGTATTTAGTAACTGGGTTTTGTCCTAAAACGTCTCCTGCATTGGCTCAATCATATATCATCTTGACTTTTTTGCATGGCACTGCAGTCTGGATATTGCAGTTAAAACTGTGCACTAGGTTTCCTTTTAAGCATCACCATAGAAAAGCATGAATAGAAGTCCCATACATTAATTCAGCTCTTCACTCAGTGAGTGAACTCATCTAGTTAACATAATGCTACATTCCATAGTGAACAACTTATTCCTGGCTTTCACAGTAATAATTAGTATAGGTGTGCTTGTTGAAAGCAGTGAACATACTCTTAATATGTTGAATTCTCCTTTCTGGTGTGTTGAAAAAGCAATTCACATTTCAAGATTTCTTACATGCAGTGCAGTGCCTATAATGTCTACACACAGTTATTTGACATTTTGTGTCAACCATCCAGCGAAATTGTGATGAAAAGTAAGGACAACCATGCCCTAATCTATGTTAAGTTTTCATTACAAGTGAAAGACTTTGTGCCAAAGCTTGGTGTAGTGGTATAGGTTTCAGTGTCTGGACCACCCGGCGATGGGTTTTGAGCCCCGGCTCGGCTGCTGTCTGTCCTTCCTCTCTGTCTCCCCTGACGTGCATTGTCTCCCTAGACTATGCTTCCTACTATTCTATCATTAGAAAAATTATTTAGAAAAAGATTAAAAAAACTAAAATGGTTTCATTAAATAATGAAGCACTTCTTTCTCAGGTCATTGAAAATTTGTCTCCCTCAGGTCGTGAAAAGGACAGTTTTGTCCTATGTTCAATCTACATTTCTTTTTGTGGCAAGGGAGAGTCAAAGTCTTTCTCAAGTAGTTGAAAGTATGTCTCCCTCAGGTTGCTATAATGAGGGATTTCTCAGATTTCTGAAAGATGTATGAACAAATAAATATTACTTTTTGGCTTCCCTCTTTTTTAAACATATCTAATTCTTTTTTAAACTTGTTAATGATACTAAATGTTATACCTATAAAGTATAGAGATCATGGTCCAAAATATTTGGACAGTGACACAGTTGTCATCGTTTTGGCTTCACCACAAGGTGATTAAGGAAATTAAAATGTCAAAAATATTGAATGAAATGTGTAGGAATCACAACATGTTTTCATTTAGAGCCTCCAATTTTACCAGATCCATGGTTTCGTCCCTGGTGATGCTCTGCCAGGTGTTTAAATCGGATGTCTTCAGTTCCTGCTTGTTCTTGGAGTATTTGCATTGGAGTATTAGCCTTCAGCAGTTGAAATGCATGCTCAATTGCACTCAGGTCAGGTGATTGACCGGGACATTTGAGAACATTCCACTTCTTTGCCTTAATGCCCCCTGGATGTGCAAGCATTTGATCCAACCTTGAATCAAAGCTGAACATTATCATGGTCCAATTTTATCGTGTCCGGTAGCTCAAGACACTCAAAGGAGTCAGCGGTTCAGTTTTTCAGGCAAGTAAAGTTACATTTTGTTTTAATACTGTCTTTCGTTAGTCAACGTTAGCATCCCAATTAATATCAGTTAGCTAGCTACTGTAGATTGCACCTTGCTAACCAAGCTAGTGGGCTAGAGGAGTCAAAGGATATATGACGCCATTGACGGGTGACAAAATGAAACGTCCCGTGTCTTCGAATTACATAAAATATTCCTTTGGGTTTGAAAATTGGTGGAATCATTTGGGATAATGTAAGTACACAACTTAAATATATATACGGTATATACTATATTACATAGGTATTTAGATTTTTGATTTTTTTAATGCAGAAAAGTTACATGTTGTAAGTTTAACTTAATCTATTGAATATACATTTTAGACATTTTCATTGCAGATGAACACAGCAGATGTGGTGCCTTGCTAGCTTTCAGCAGCAGTTGTATCCAGATTGCCAGCGGAAATGTGTAACATAACATAGAATGGAAGCAGCGTTGACAACTCTCAGCTAACGTCAGATACCGCCCAACCGTCTATGGCTCCTCCCTCACTCCTCCCTCTCGTCTAAAATGATCACATCCGCAAACAAGACGGCTGCGCCCGTAATGGCAAACTCGATGACTCATAGCAGATCTCCACAAACCAATGGGTGACGTCAGACATGGCTCTGTCCATTAATATTAACAGTCAATGCTTAAGTCACTATTTTGACAAAAGGAGTTTCTCAACTACTACGACCAGTTGAAGCTAAGTAGCATGTCTTATTACAGTTGTTGTAATCACCTTCCTGCTAAGATAGCTATCTTAGAAGCTTGGCTTTAGACACAGTAGTCAGGTAAGGCCTGTGTAGTAAAGGCTAAGAACAGTGTTGATGATAGTGTAGTAGGTATTTTAACTCTCCTGCACCATCCTTGCAGTCGGACAACTTATGGTTACTGGAAAAATACATTGTTGGCCTGCTCGACCTGTGTCGCAATCCAAGCCGAAAGAAACCTTCAACCTGTTTTCCCCACTGGAGCCTGACTCAGGGCTTGATTTAGGAAATGCTAGTTTCTGTGGTCACATCCCACCCATTTCTGTCTCCATGTATGGACATTTATTGAACACTGATAAACAATGTGGCCTTAATACAATGGGCTTGTTTACCTTCATATTCCCCACCCAGTACAGAGAGAAAAGGACCAGACACCCCCTTGAGTCTGGCCCCTCTCTAGGTTTCTTCCTAGGTTCCACTTACTAGGGAGTTTTTCCTAGCCACTCTGCATCACTTGATGTTGCTTGTGCTTTGTGGGGTGTAGGCAGGTATCTGTCAAAGCAGTTCGTGAAAACTGCTGTTGTGAAAAGGGCTTTATAAAACACATTTGATTGATTGATTTGCTGTGTCTATTATACATTATTTCCAAATTAATTACAGTTTTAGGAGATGTCTGGGATAAGTGGGATCAGAAAACCTATATTTAAATTTACATTGGCTAAAAATAGAGGTCATGACAAAGGTTTTTGTTTTTAAAATAATGCCCTGGTATTTACACTGACAATGCTTTATTTAGGGCATACTCTGACCATATTCTAAAATTAGGTAGAGCAGAATAGCATACGATTAATAGCAATTCGTTATTTTAAACATTTGACAGCACTAATATTTTTCTTTTATTCAGAGAGCCAATTTCAGTGTTAAAATGGGCAGTTTGGATATTTAAATAATTGTGCATATCCCTAGCAGAAAATGTCAGTACATTCCTATTGGCATGGATGAATGGCTCTTAGAGAGCAACCTGAGAAAAGAAATGTTAAGTGTGACACAGGGCCACATCAAAGTCTCCACTCAAAGCTTCAAGCCTATTTGTTAACTCATTTGACAGGTTCCAAGATAAGTCTGGTCTTAAGACATTTCCCCATGCAACAGGAGCCACTGGCTCACTCAGGGGACAGAGGGTACAGGTGTTGAAGATGTGATATAGGACCCTCTCAATGGCCAGTTCATCACATAGACTAGCTCTAGACTATAGGAGTGTTCTCACAGCACAATGTCACTAGACTGTCTGACTGTCCAGAGAATGCATATGAGATGTGAATTTGTCCTTTTTACATGGATTGACTTTGACCTTAACTTCTGCCTTTGACAGCTGATGGATGATTTGTCAGAACAAACGCAGTCATCATATAGCATAAATGACATATTGACCCATGGTGACTTGACTTACTTGTGTGGACATGACTAATGATTATAAAATATTTTCAGGACAATGACAAGTTGCATCAGTTCGTATTCTAGCTCATGGTTATTGCTTTCAAAGTCCCTTGACTATATGTAGTTTATATTAAGCCAAAGTATAGGTTCTAAAAACAGCTCAGAACTGAAATGGTATAGCCAAGATTTCTTTGACCTTTCAACAATACTAGCAATAGAACAAGACCTATGTTAAACCTCATTATGAGTGTATATTGTGATAACTTCATCACACTCATCAACACCACCATTAAATGCCAGATAATTACTGTCTTCACAATTACAGCTTCTTTATTGATTCTTGCTTTTAAGGATATAAGTAAGATTATGGTTAAAGTATTGTATGACTTTGGTATCCTCCTTTATATCCGACAGGTACTGGTGACAGAGATATCAAAGCAAGCTTTTAACTATGAATATCCTGTCAGTTAAAAAATAATTGTCTGGTAGTCAGAAGAGATTTATTTTTGTCACAGCTCTTCGATCTGGATGACTTGACCCCTGGAACAGAGGCCAGTGCACATTGGCGTAGGTGAGGTGACACAGGCAATGACTGTTGACATGGCCAGTGACAGCAAAGTAAACCGTGCTGAGTTTCCGTGCCACTCATGTCGTAGAGAGCTCAGGCGATTCCCAATTGTGCAGGCTAGGTTAACCACTAGGTCCAAAGTTGGGAGTGTCACCAGACCAGCAACATGATCACCAGAAGCCCTGCCTCTATGAGTTGAGGAGGCTAAGATGGACCACCACCTACCCACCGACCCAGCGAACCAACCATCTACCATCCCCACAGCCTCAGAGAGACAGTGCTGCCCACCGCTGGTTGCCCCATATGTTTGGGCTGCACACAAGGTGGTTTCTCGGATACTGTGGTTGCTAATTATAAATGTAATTTGCATTTTAATTAGAATGGTGGAAAATTAAAGCCTGCCAGCTGGAGAATTTCAAAACGCTGTCTCCTTCTCCCCTTTCACCCCCCCCACCCATTTTGTTTGAGACTGTTCAGTACTCTGTCCCGTATTTATTTAGATGGGCACCACTCGTCGCCCTGCTGTCTATTCCTCCCACAAAATGTCTCCTTGGTGTCTTTTCTATTGATGAAAATGTGCTAACCTCATTTCAATAGTAGCCCCTCTCATTCATCAAAGGGTATGTCTTTCATATGGTTATGCACAATACCCCGGTTACAATTGCATAAGCTACTGAGGTTTGCTGATATGGCACATTTATGTTATTGGGGTTATCAGGTTTCTATATAGCTTGGAATTAAAGGTTGGGTCTAAATTGTATTCAATTAGAAAAAACTACAATCTTAGAGTTATACTTATGTTGACATAATACAGTAGCTAGCAAATTAAAATATAACATTACATAACAAAGGCAACACCAATTTTTTTGGCAACCTTCATTAAATGTAGCACATAAAAGGACATAAGGGGGAGCAGTATACTTTTATGTCAACACAACAATTTCTCAAACACTTAACATTGTACTCAGTACAAGGGATTTTTGTGGCGTAGTGGGCTAAGCCGCTGCATTGTAGGGCAGTCTACGTCATGATAGTCTGTGGTTCGAGCATGACTATAGGTTCTCTGACTTTCCCCGGACCTCCTGCATAAGGCTGCGAAAATTTGCATAATGCTGTCCAGGATTTGGGTTAGATGAGTCAGATTATCTATCCTGACGTGTCGCGACTCCTTGTGTCCAGATCGGGGCGCCTGAAAATTGAATCGTGGAAGTATAGTCAGTGAACGTGATCTGACTAAAGGATTCAGTGTTGGGTGAACAATGCAAAAAATGGTGGCTGGGTGACTAGGTTGGATGAAACATGTGCGCACCCCTCACCATCCTACAGACCTGTCCAAGTACCGGTATAAGTTTAACAGTATTTGCGTTAGATGTACAATATGACTTGAACATATAAATTAGTCTGAATGCAATATAGCTATATCTTTAATTTCCTACATGTCGTGTGACTAGGGACAGCTGGCTATGTTCACGATCTGCTGGCAACCATTTTGGATTGTAAAGCTGACAATGAGGCAGGCCGCATCGTTAGAACGGTGGCTGACATTTTTTATGGATGTGAACTCACAAGAAAAACTGATAACATGGGGTTGGGGGGTAACCAGGAAGAACATGTGGGTTTGCTGGATGGGAGAGGAAAGGATGGCAACTCATGCCAGGAAAATGTGGTTAGCAATTTTTTTTACCCATCTGCAACTGAACAAATATTTGGAAAAAGTTGCATTCAGGATCCTGCACCAGAACCTAAAATATAGATAATACTGCTGTATAGTTTGCAAGTGCATTGCCAGATAGGCCATATTTACCAACAATGTAATTATTTTTTGACTCACATAACAAAATGTGCATAGGTACTGTATTTGTCATGTTAATAGGGCCTACTTTCGTCTTCTAACAGAAGAATATAGCCAATATAAAAAGTAAGCAGACAAAGTAACATTTCCTCAGAAATTGAGGTAAAGTTATTGTTGAGCACCCCTCCTCACTTATTTGATGAAGCGCGAAGGTATACCTGAACCCTAGAACAACGACAAACATATTCACAAATGTTATTTCACAAAGTTGTATCAAGCGCAATCCTCTGGACAAAGCCATATTTTTCTGTACCACTCCAAACGATTTAGATACATACAGTGGGGAGAACAAGTATTTGATACACTGCCGATTTTGCAGGTTTTCCTACTTACAAAGCATGTAGAGGTCTGTCATTTCCATCATAGGTACACTTAAACTGTAAGAGATGGAATCTAAAACAAAAATCCAGAATATCACATTGTATGATTTTTTATAATTAATTTGTATTTTATTGCATGACATAAGTATTTGATTACCTACCAACCAGTAAGAATTCCAGCTCTAACAGACCTGTTAGTTTTTCTTTAAGAAGCCCTCTTGTTCTCCACTCATTACCTGTATAAACTGCACCTGTTTGAACTCATTACCTGTATAAAAGGCACCTGTCCACACACTCAATCAAACAGCCTCCAACCTCTCCACAATGGCCAAGACCATTTGAGAGCTGTGTAAGGACATCAGGGATAAAATTGTAGAACTGCACAAGGCTGGGATGGGCTACAGGACAATAGGAAATCAGCTTGGTAAGAAGGCCACAACTGTTGGTGCAATTATTAGAAAAAATAAGAAGTTAAAGATTACAGTCAATCTCCCTCGGCCTGGGGCTCCATGCAAGATCTCACCTCGTGGGGCATCAATGATCATGAGGAAGGTGAGGGATCAGCCCAGAGCTACACAGCAGGACCTGGTCAATGACCTGAAGAGAGCTGGGACTACAGTCTCAATGATCTGGATGATCCAGAGGAGGAATGGGAGAAGGTCATGTGGTCTGATCAGACAAAAGTAGAGCTTTTTTATCTAAACTCCACTCGCCGTGTTTGGAGGAAGAAGACGTATGAGTACAACCCCAAGAACACCATCCCAACCGTGAAGCATGGAGGTGGAAACATCATTCTTTCTGGATGCTTTTCTGCGACGGGGACAGGACTATTGCACCGTATTGAGGGGAGGATGAATGGGGCCATGTGTCGCGAGATCTTGGCCAACAACCTCCTTCCCTCAGTAAGAGCATTGAAGATGGGTCGTGGCTGGGTCTTCCAGCATGACAACAACCCAAAACACACAGCCAGGACAACTAAGGAGTGGCTCCGTAAGAAGCATCTCAAGGTCCTGGAGTGGCCTAGCCAGTCTCCAGACCTGAACCCAATAGAAAATCTTTGGAGGGAGCTGATAGTCTGTATTGCCCAGTGACAGCCCTGAAACCTGAAGGATCTGGAGAGTGGAGTGGGCCAAAATCCCTGCTGCAGTGTGTGCAAACCTGGTCAAGAACTACAGGAAACATATGATCTCTGTAATTGCAGACAAAAGTTTCTGTACCAAATATTGAGTTCTGCTTTTCTGATTTATCAAATACTTATGTCATGCAATAAAATGCAAATTGATTATTTAAAAATCATACAATGTGATTTTATGGATTTTTAGTTTGGATTCCATCACAGTTGAAGTGTACCTTAAAAATGACAGACCTCTACATACATTGTAAGTAGGAAAACCTGCAAAATTGGCAGTCGATCAAATACAGTACTTGTTCTCCCCAGAGTCCCCACTGTACACAAATTATAGATATTCATAATTTTCCCCCTTTAAATAGTAGCCTACACATAGCCATACGCATTTGGATTAGTGAGTGAAACACAAGCGCTGTCTGTTTGGGCAATTTAGAATGGACTAGATACCATTATGTATAAACACATTAGATATTAACGATATTATAGAGCTACATGCTGGACAATTTCGGTAGAGAAACACACATTACATATACAATTTCATATTTCCCTCTATCTTTGGAAGTTTTATAGTTTTGACTGAAGTAATGTTACGCACGAAATGCCACAAAACAACATTGTCTGTTATGGAGATTTAGAAGGGCGGAAGTAGTTTTTTTAATTTATTTAGCTGAATTCTGCGTTCATGTCTGGATTGCGCAATTCCGTCCCTGTTCTCCGCAATGTGGAAATCATAGGGCCCTACAATTCTCAATTGGTCATGTTCAGTTCCCCCTGCGATGTCAGCAACTCCTCAGAATCTTGAGGTTATCTAGTCAAAGTCAAAGTCAAAGTCAAAGTCAAAGTTGTTTATTTGTCATATGCATCGAATGACATCACATCATCCTATGCAGAGAAATTCTTGTGACATGGCTCGACACATCTACACAGTGGGCTTAAAAAAATTATATACAATATGAAGAAATTTTAAAACAATAATAATAGTAATAATAGTAATGAATAATATAGATAT
>JACXGM010000199.1:0-39366 GCA_016801145.1 Umbra pygmaea
GGTTGGATGTTATGTCCTGTTATGGGCTTTACCACTGACATGTTGGATGTTACGTCCTGTTATAGGCCTTCCCACTGACAGGTTAGATGTTACGTCTTGTTATAGGCCATACCACTGACATGGAAAATCAAGACAAATTATTATTAATAAAATCAATATATGCATGGGAATATATATGTTGATATAAAGCTCTGTGGCAAAGGTCAACCTAATTTCAACCAAAAATACCAATGCATTATCTGCGTATTTGTTTCAGTACGACAGTACATGTATTGTGTATGCAGAGTTTCCAATAGCAACATGTAATGATCTACAGCTCTGCTACACTTCTTTGCACTATAGGTAATCACTTGACACCTGAGAAGCTGATTTTCGACTTAAAGCCCAATACAAAATAATAACGAAATGGCCACCACATGTTGTCCAGTAAACTAGGGAAGTAATACAGTCATGTAGAATATACAAACCAATTTGAAGGACTAAAGCTATTGTAGATAAACAGTTAATTTATGAGGCCAATATACATTACTATATTGAAGTCATATTGTATGATACTACCCCATATTCTCTCTAATTATTTGTCACAGATTTCCTGCTTTAAAAATGTTTGCACAACATGGTTCAATGTTTAACATACAGTGATGATTGTCTGCCAAAACTCATTAAACCCTTAGTTACACTCCAATGCTGGACCTATCATTGTGCTACTACCACAGTATGGAAATGGCCAATAAGTTCTCTCTATATATTATTAACCACCAGAATCCTGGAATACTGCCATGTAAATGTGAGGGTATAGGGCATTCTACAGTCACTGTCAAAGATTCTGAGAAAGGCACAAGTATTGGTCTCCACAAAGTTTGCTGCTTCCCTGTTAGATCTTTTTGTCAGTAGATACTATAAAATACTGAAGTATAATTATAAGCATTCCATAAATGTCGAAGGCTTTTATTGACAATTACATTAAGTTTATGCAGAGTCAATATTTGCAGTGTTGAACCTTATTTTTCAAGACATGCTGTCAATTAATTTCTGGGCCACATCCTGACTAATGGCAGCCCATTCTTGCATGATCAATGCTTGGAGTTTGACATAATTTGTGGGTTTTTGTTTGTCCACCCGCCTCTTGAGGATCAACCACAAGTTCTTAATGGGATTAAGGTCTGGGGAGTTTCCTGGCAATGGACCCAAAATGTCGATGTTTTGTTCCCCGAGCCACTTAGTTACAGAGGTGGGTAGAGTAGCCAAAATCTGTACTCAAGTAAAAGTACAAGTACTTATTATTGCCCAGCAGCATAGAGCCCTGTATTGTCCTGCTGGTTTGCTTCTAAAGCTAAGCAGGGTCGGGCCTGGTTAGTCCCTGGATGGGAGACCAGTGCTGCTGGAAGTGGTGTTGGAGGACCAGTAGGGGACACTCTTCCCTCTGGTCTAAAGATCTTTCCCAATGCCCCAGGGCAGTGATAGGGACTTCTGCCCTGCATAGGGTGCCGTCTTTTGGATGGGACGTTAAATGGGTGTCCTGACTCTCTGTGGTCATTAAAAAATCCCATGGCACTTATCGTAAGAGTAGGGGTATTAACTCCGGTGTCATCGCCAAATTCCCAACCAGGCCTCACTTCAATCATGGCCACCTAATATTCCCCCTCCTTCCTAATTGGCATATGTAACTACTCACCTCTCCACCTGATAGTTGATGTGTGGTGAGCGTTCTGGCAAAATGGCTGCCGTGCATCACCCAAGTGGGTGCTACACTTTGGTGGTGGATGAGGTGGGCTTTCCCCCCTCACTATGTAAAGCGCTTTGGGTTCCTTGGAAGAAAAGCGCTATATAAGTTGAATGCATTATTATTATTATTATGGAAATATTTACTCAAGTAAAAGTAAAAAGTAGCAACCATAAAAGTTACTTGAGTAAGAGTAAGAAAGTATTCGATGAAAAAACTACTCAAGTAGTTACTAGTTACTTTTGATCTGATTGATAAGAAGCAAAAACCCTGAATTTCAGACTACTTGGAGAGCTTTCACATAACTGTCCTTGAAAGTTTCATTGGTCTGCTTACAATCTTTGCTTTCAGGTCATTTGAGAGTTGTTTTGAGGCCCCCATGTTGCCACTCTTCAGAGACTTAAAGAGAACAATTTGCAATTGGCCACCTTAAACGATTGGATGCACCCAAATGTATGCACCTGTCTATTTTCGTTTTGATGCATATTGCACATTTTCTGTTAATCCAATGAACCTTATTTCACTACCAAAACATGTCTGTGTCCTTGAGTTACTTGATAGATGAAAATGAAATTGCTGATACAAACACCCAATTGTTTACAAATGAAAATCATAAAAATTGTCAGGGGTGCCTAAAATCTTGCATACGACTGTATATATATGTATTTATACTTATATATACATATAATGAGTTAATTTGCAAAAAAAAACGTTTGATCAAGATCCTATGTTTAGGTTCAGTAAATGAACTTCTATATCATTAATGAATGGTGTGCTGGACTAACCAGAGCTCTTCCTTTTAAAACATACTTTGTTCCTATGTTTTTAAGAATATGCATTCTTTAGGTACGAATAAAATACAATCCCGTTTTTGTTTGTATGTATTTTCTACACTTTAGTGAGGTGTCTGTCCGGATTTGCGTATAAATGCAAGACCGAACATTAGGCTATTCAATATGTTTAGGTTTTCTGAAAAAAAGGATATGAAAATGTACGTTTGTTTGTGAACGTGTGTTTCACAAGATTTGTCATTGCTTGCACAAGAGCGCATATGAGGAAAAACACTTCGGACAGTGTGTGAAATAATATTACAATAAGGGAAAAGTGCCCAAAGTTACTAGATTACCGTTAATTGTGACACTTACCGCTACATGTTTTTTCAGGTTGGAGCTGGAATTCTTGTATGTTGAAATGTCAGTTCATTTTGGTGCATGCATCGTGATTACGAACTATTCTTTTTGACGTCTTGGAGTGAAAACATACACTGAACTTGAGGCCACGGGTGATCTGCCTCCGATAGCTCGCACACATCTTCCTCTGTTTTGGACACCACCTTCCAACTAAACGTGCGCTAAATATAAGCGGGTGATTGATGCGTAGCCACCTCTCGCGAAGCAGCCTCTCCAATCTTTCAACTAAACGCGCGCTAAATATAAGCAGGTGATTGATGCGTAGCCACCTCTCGCGAAGCAGCCTCTCCAATGTTTTGCGAGACCTGCAAACAACTCATATATTACTATTACCATTTGACAGTAGCGGTGGAACGCCACCGAATGTAGCGAAGTAAAAGTACATTTTTTTCACTAGAAATTTACTTGAGTAAGAGTAAAAGTACCCATCTGTAAATGTACTCTAAAAAGTACAAGTTACCGAAAAAATTTACTCAAGTAAATGTAACGAAGTAAATGTAATTCGTTATTACCCACCTCTGCTTAGTTATCACTTCTGCTGGAAAAGGCATTGGTCATCACCAAACTGTTCATGGATGGTTGGGAGAAGTTGCTCTCGGAGGATGTGTTGGTACAATTTTTTATTCATGGCTGTGTTCTTAGGCAAAATTGTGAGTGAGCCCGCTCCCTTTGCTGAGAAGCAACCCCACACATGAATGGTCTTAGGATGCTTTACTGTTGGCATGACACAGGACTGATGGTAGCGCTCACCTTGTCTTCTCCAGACAAGGTGTTTTCCGGATGGCCAAACAATCGGAAAGGGGATTCATCAGAGAAAATGACTTTACCCCAGTCCTCAGCAGTCCAATCCCTGTACCTTGTGCAGAATATCAGTCTGTCCCTGATGTTTTTCCTGGAGAGAAGTGGCTTCTTTGCTGCACTTTTTGACATCAGGCCTTCTTCCAAAAATCTTTGCCTCACTGTCTGTGCAGATGCACTCACACCTGCCTGCTGCCATACCTGAACAAGCTCTGCAGCCCGATCTTGCAGCTGAATCAAATTTAGGAGACGTTCTCGGCGATTGCTGGATTTTCTTCGGCGCCCTGACACCTTCACAACAATTGAAGCTGTCTCCTTGAAGTTCTTCATGATCCGATAAATGGTTGATTTAGGTGCAGTCTTACTAGTAACAATATTCTTTGTGCAAAGCAATGATGATGACACATGTTTCCTTGCAGGTAACCATGGTTGACAGAGGAAGAACAAAGATTTCAAGCATCACCCTCCTTTTAAAGCTTCCAGTCTGTTATTCTAACTCAATCAGCATGATAGAGTGATCTCCAGCCTTGTCTTCATCAATACTCTCACCTGTGTTAACAAGACAATCACTGACATGATGGGAGCTGGTCCTTTTGTGGCAGGGCTGGGATTATGTTCATTTTCATAGCAAAGAGGGACTTTGCAATTCATTGCAATTCATCTGATCACTCTTCATGACATTCTGGAGTATATGCAAATTGCCATCATCAACACTGAGGCAGCAGACTTTGTGACATGCTCAAAACACTTTTTTGATTACTGTGAGAAATCAGTTAAGTGCAATCAGACGACAACATTCACTAAATTGTCCATAGGACACTATTTGTCCTTGCTAATAGATATTTTAAGAACAGTAGCTCTTAGCCTGCACAAATGTATGGCAACTGGATTAACATTATTAAATCCCTGACAAAAAAACTGCTGATGCTAATCTGTTGCCATAACAACCACAGCCTCCCACCCAATCCTTAGTAGGGTTGTTCGCCCTAATCTCCTTTTACAACAAGCTGAGTCCCAAAGTTCAGCTGGGGATCTTATTGACACATGGGTTGGTGTAAAACAGTGTAAAATCCAAACCACCCCAGCATTTCAGTCATTGGTTATCAAATCCTATATTACAAAAACATTATTCTAAAATAATTAAATGTGTTTGGACATTGTTCTCCAATGCTAAAATGGCTGGTATATTTTATATGATTTTTCCAGACATTATATTCATTATTGGACAGGAAATATAATATATAATGAGATGTTCTCAAACCCATGCTGCAGCATTTCATGTGCACCGGAGGCGACATGTTAGACTGCTAGACTCTCCTGGGTCATACTCTGTGAATAATCCATCTTCTTTAGCCTAGTGGTTATTGTCACTGAAGGTTACAGCATGGGAATCAAAGTTCTAGTGCTTGGATATTCTCAAACTTACAGCCCAGCCTCAGCCTAATTGACAAATTAATTGACAAGTAAATTCCTTTACCAATTATGTTTCATTGGTTATTGTGAAATTATATATTTATTTTTGGGGTCAGAGTCATATTAAGGTTCTAGGCCTAAGGCAATCCCATTCTAATGTTTCTGATGTCATGTTGATCCTAGGAGGACCTAAACCCTTGGTACCTACTTCGGGACCATGTGGCCTGATGACTCCTTCCTGTCTCCTCGCTGTGCTGGTGCCCACGTTACTGCTGTTGGTGATCATGTTTTCTGCCTGGTGACGCCAGCTGTACCTCTCCTGCCCAAGACCACCAAATTGTGTTGATGCTACACAAAGACTGTGGTCACAGCCCACCCATTCCTAGCTCCATTTATGGACACTAATTGAACACTGATAAACGATGTGGCTTTAATAAAATGTGACAACTATCTTTCAGATTCCCCAACCGGTAAAACCACAAAAGGACTGGCCAACCCCTTGAGTCCGGCCCCTCTCTAGGTTTCTCCTGAAGTCTCACCTACAAAAGTTTTGACAATGCAACAAATACAAATTTTCACAAAGTCTGCTACCTCAGTGTTGATGATAACAATTTGCATATAATCCAAAATGTCATGAAGAGTGATCAGGTGAATTGCAATGAATAACAAAGTCCATCTTTTGCGATGATAATGAACTTAATCCCCAAAAAACATTTCCACTGCATTTCAGCCTTGCCACAAAAAGACCAGCTGCCATCACGTCAGCTATTGTCTTGTTAACACAGATGAGAGTGTTGAATTGAGGACCAGGCTAAAGATCACTCTGTCATGCTGATTAGAACACAGCCGAGACTAAAGAATGGTACCAACACATCCTATGAGAGCAACTTCGCCCTGCCATCCAAGAACAGTTTTGTAATGACCAATGTCTTGTACAGCATGATGGAACACGTGGCCATAAGGCAAAAGTGATAACTAAGTGGCTCAGGGAACTAAACATCAACATTTTAGGTCCATGTCCAGGAAACTCTCCAGACCTTAATCCATTGAGAACTTGTGGTCGATCCTCAAGAGGCGGGTGGACGAACAAAAACACACAAATACTGACAAACTCCAAACATTGGTCATGCAAGAATGGGCTGCCATCAGTCAGGAGGCTGCCCAGAAGTTAATGGACAGCATGCCAAGGCGGATTGCAGAGGTCTTGAAAAATAAGGGTAAACACTTCAAATATTGACTCAATTTGCATAAACTTAATGTAATTGTCAATGAAAGCCTTTGACACAAATGGAATGCTTGTAATTATACTTACTATACAGTATACCATAGTAACTACTGACATAAAGAGCTAAGAGCTCCAAACTTTGTGGAGATCAAAACTTGTGACATCTTCAGAGCTGTTGACCACGACTGTACTACAGAGATTTTCCATGCAACTGGGCTTGTTGTTTCTTGGTCTTTGGGGTTTTTAATTTGGGTATCTGTCAAAGCACTTTGTGACACCTGCTGTTGTAAAAATGGCTTTATAAAATAAATTTAATTGATTGATTGATCATAATTTTTAAAACAAAATACTACTAAAGTTACAGAGCAAATGGCACACCTAAATTTGAAATTAATTTGAGCTTTATATTGAAGTACTAACAGGACATGTCCTTACTGGGTAAGGTGAAAATGTAATAACGTTTTAAAAATTTAATTTAATTAAGATGTTTTAAGATTAAAATTGTAAATATATTGTCACATGTTTGTTTAAAAGCGTGGTTCCCTACTAAATTGGGATCCAACGTTTGGAATAACGTAACTAGACATTCATAGAAGCAAATGGTAGGGGTGCTAAAGCAGCTTAGTCCAATCTCCCCAAATGGTATCGTCTCCGTTCTATTAATCGTTTCCAAACTTAAAACCGATTGAACGCACCCAACGTTTGAGCGATACAAAAAAATTGTCCAATAACAGGGCCAGATATATTTTTGACGTATTTCCGTTCATGTGGTACACTGTCATGTCAGCCTACATGCGCGCCGCAATTGTGTGAAATATACCTTTTCCATTGAAGATAACATTTTAGTGTAGTTTTTATTTAATATAACATGTGGCATTTTCTTAAGCTTGGACCATCTCTGGTCCGGGTAAATGTACGGTTGTGCCACCAAACCGTCTGGAACAACCATGGAAAGATTAGAAATGTGGGAGTGGACTTGGGTGAAAAGTAAGTGTATTTCTGATTTCGCTACTGTACTTAGTTAGCTAGTCAAATAACCAATTCGTACATTGTTAATAACACAACCGTACACAGTTACTGTTATTCAGATCACATTGGGCCACTGTTGTATGTTCATTATTCATCGCAGTGTTGTGCTTGTTAATTTCGTATTCCTAGCCTCAAATACTGAATATCAAACACTTATCATCTGTGTTACAGTGAGTCAAACTGATTTTTTCCGTGTTTGTTTCTCTTTTATTAAGAAAACTTGAGATCTCAACGGGGAAATTTGCCAGATTTGCAGATGGGTCAGCAGTTGTCCAGGTATAGAGTTGGTTTTAAGTGTTTGTAAGTAAACATTTCCCAATGCCTAGTCCAGTTACTCTATATATTACAACTATTTTTCCAGCTTGGTGATACAACCGTAATGGTGACAGCTGTCAGCAAAACAAAACCATCTCCCTCGCAATTCATGCCATTAGTGGTAAGTTAATTATCCTATTTTTATGTGGAAGATATCATTATTTTCACTGCCCTTGAAATGGATTTAAGACCCTGCTTTCAGCCTTCTGTAAAGGACAGTACATTATCTGTGATGATCTATTCGGCTATTACTACAGCAGCCTTTCTTTTCTCCGCATGGACCACCAGTTGTTTCACAGATTTATGGAGTTATCATATGAAATGAGAATGTAAGTGTTACATTCTGAAAGGGCCTACGGTTTTAGGTGCATTTGAGTGATTGAAGTCTCTTGGATATAACTGTTTTTTTTTCAATCAACAGGTTGATTACAGACAGAAAGCAGCTGCTGCTGGTAGAATCCCTACCAATCACCTACGGCGGGAATTAGGCTCCACTGAAAATGAGATCCTGACTAGTAGGCTAATAGGTGAGAAGATGCTTCTATTTCTAGTTTCTTCTTCAATAATAATAAATGTAACATTCACCATAATTTTTAAATACTGCTAGTAGTACATTATTACAGTGATCAAGTTCACCTTTAATGAATTCACCTTTAATTTCCAATCCACATTTTTCTAGAATATGCTACTGCTCTCAGTATGACAAAAACAATATCTGAAAAAACACTTGTTACATCTCTATATTCCATTTTTTTATTAAATTAAATATAACATTACCTGATTTTAAATGTAGCCTTGTTTGTTGTCTCACCTGAGACAGGGCAATCAGACCTCTTTTTCCAGCTGGTTATTTTTACGACACTCAGGTAAGTCAACATGTTTGGACATCAGCAATATCTTTATACAGTTATCACAAGTTATACTTGTGATTGTAATCCAGTCGTGTGTGTTTTCAGGTCCTTTGTAACTTGTTGGCTGTTGATGGTGTTAATGATCCAGATGTACTGGCCATTAATGGAGGTAAGGAGAGATTGCAGTCCTTGTAGAAGCTGTCATATGGCCGGTGTTTCACATCCAGTGATTAACTATTTCCCTTCCCCACAGCATCTGCAGCACTGGCCCTCTCTGACATTCCTTGGAATGGCCCTATTGGTTAGTATGTCTTACAGATCGTTGAATTTTTAACTGTCTGATGCACAGTACATTACTTTAACCATGTGATGTGGGTCATGGCTGTTTAGGCGCGGTGCGCATTGGACTGGTGGACGGAGAGTTCCTCGTCAACCCAACACGAAAAGAAATGGCTTCCAGCACCCTCAACCTAATTGTGGCCGGAGCACCTCACAGCCAAGTGGGTTAGTAGGCTATCTATATTACACATGTATCTATATCTTACACATTTTCTGCATTTGTGGTACAGTGTGTGATGTGCCGTATTCAGAATACAAAATAAACAACAAAATATTTTGTTTTCATTTATCTCAGTGATGATGGAGGCTTCTGCTGAGAACGTGTTGCAGCAGGACTTCTGTCATGCAGTCAAGGTTGGCGTGAAGCATACACAGCAGATCATACTGGCTATTCAGCAGATGGCCAGAGAAGCGAAGGTGTCGAAGCGCACCCCTATCAAAATCTTTTCTGCTCCCGCAGAAATGATTGAGCTTGCACAAGAGTAAGACATTGTTTCCCACTCAATGTTTTAAATCACATCTCATGTTATGTGCTGATCCTTAAAAAACCACACACTGTTTTGTTTTCAGCTTGGCCTCTGAAAAGATCTACGCGGTTTTCACAGACTACACTCATGACAAAGTAAGTCATTTTGACTAAGTGGTTTTGCTATCGTGTAATGGTGGTACTTTTCATTTCAATACAATCCGTAATTTATTGTGTCCATTCAGATATCCAGAGATGACGCCATTAACAAAATACGACTGGAAACAGAAGAACAAATAAAAGGTATGAACTGATACTATTTGGCTACCAGATTTTTTTCAATTTTGTAAGAAATCATTGTTTACTGTATATTCAGTTATAGACTCAAAGAAAAGAATGTCCCTTTTCCCAGGACACTATATTTAAATGATAATTTGTAAAAAATATATAACTTTACAGATCTTCATTGTAAAGGGTTTAAACCATGTTCTTCATGATTGTTCAATGACCAAAAAAATAATTGGACATGCACCTGTGGACTGGTCAGTAAGACACCAACAGCTGATAGATGGTAGGCAATTAAGGTCACAGTTATGAAAATTGAAGACACTTAAGAGACATTTTTATTAGCTCTGAAAAACACCAAAAGAAAGATGCCCAGGGTCTCTGATCATCTGCGTGAACGTCCCTTAGGCATGTTGCAATAAGGCATGAGGACTGCAGATGTGGCCAGGGCAATGAATTGCAATGCTCATACTGTTAGTCGCCTAACACAGCACTACAGGGTGACAGGAAGGACAGCTGATCGTCCTCGCAGTGGCAGATCATGTGTAACAACAGCTGTACAGGATCGGTACATCAAATATCACAACTGCGGGTCAGTTACTGGATGGCAACAACAACTGCCTGAGTTACACCAAGAATGCAAATTCCCTCCATCAGTGCTCAGACTGTCCACAATAGGCTGAGAGAGGCTGGACTAAGGGCTTGTAGGCCTGTTGTAAGGCAGGACTGCATCAGACACCAGCAGCAACATTGTCACCTATGGGCACAAACCCACCTTCGCTGGACAAGACAGGACAATTAAACTGCACTTCACTGACTGATATGTCCCACAAGGGTTGATGGTCAGACTCGCACTTATCATCGAAGGATTGAGCACTGAATTAAGGGCTGTACTCTGGGGTGGGATCGATTTTGAGGTGGAGGGTCTGTCATATTCTGAAGCGGTGTGTCACAGCATCATCAGACTGAGCTTGATGTCATTGCAAGCAATTTCAATGCTGGGCGTTACAGGGAAGACATGTTCCTCCTGCATGTGGTACCCTTCCTGCAAGCCCATCCTGACATGACCCTCCAGCATGACAATGCCAACAGCCATACTGCTCGTTCTGTGTTTGATTTCCTGCAAGACTGGAATGTCAGTATTCTGCAATGGCCAGCAAAAGAGCCTGGATCTCAATCTCATTAAGCACGTCTGGGACCTGTTGGATCAGAGGGTGAGGGCCAGGGCCAATCCCCCCAGGAAATGTCTGGGATCTTGCAGGTGCCTTAATGGAAGAGTGGGATAATATCTCACAGCAAGAACTGGAAAATCTGGTCCTGTCCATGAGGAGATGCACTGCAGTACTTAATGCAGCTGGTGGCCACAGAAGATACTTACTGATATTTTAGATTTTGTTCAGGGCCACATTATTCAATTTCTGTTAGTCACATGTCTGTGGAACTTAAGTTATACTATGGAACTTCATGTTATGTTTTAATCTTTTCATGTTCCTACAAATATTATCACATGGTAAGTTTCCTCAAAAAAAATTTGAGAGGACATTTCTTTTTTACTGAGTTTGTGTATTGTGTATTCTATAGAGAAATACCCTGAAGCTGAACATTTTGAGGTGATTGAGTCTTTTAACACTGTGTCAAAAGACGTCTTCCGCAATCTGGTTTTAAACGAATACAGAAGGTAAAGAAGTCTTGCTTTTTTATATCTTGTCCAGAATACAGTATGATCAATGTATGTGATTTAAAACTGGATTCCTTGGTTCACAGATGTGACGGAAGAGATCTGACGTCATTAAGAAGCATTACATGTGAGACAGACATCTTTAAGCCTCTTCACGGGTCAGCGCTCTTCCAGCGGGGACAGACACAGGTTGGGATATGGCACTATGAAAAAAAAATATTTTAATGTAGATGTATTGTGGGTTCTTAATTATCTTGGGCTGTTTGTCTTGGTATCTTTCAGCCTGGTTAATAAAACCTTTTCTCTGTAGGTGCTGTGCTCTGTAACATTTGACTCATTGGAGTCCAGTATTAAAACAGACATTATCACTACAGCGTTAAGGTAAAATGTCACCTTATTAACACAGCCCCTATTAATTGGTATTTTGAGCTGGTATTAATGCAGTCAACACACATGTAAGTTGAATAAATCTGTTGCTGTCTTTTAACAGTGGAATCAAAGACAAGAATTTTATGCTGCATTATGAGGTGAGGTATTATTAAGTCATGATTCAGGAAGAATTTGTTTATTAGTTTGGGCTAAAATAATTTTTTCTTTTTAGTTTCCTCCTTACGCAACCAATGAGATTGGAAAGATGGGTGGAATGAACCGAAGAGAGTTAGGCCATGGTTAGTATTTTGGTGGAGTGGTTCCTTTTTCTGGTTCTTAAAAACAACAGACTCATCTCTGTTGTAGACCCAACAAACTTACCCAATTCAACCTACTGAGGAAGTAGAGATTTGTTAAAATTTAGTCTGGGGCTTCCAGAAAAATGTGTACTGTGGCGACGAATGGGTTACATGTGTAGCTTGACGTGATTATTGATATATGGTCTGTTTCTATGATGACAGGGGCACTGGCAGAGAAGTCTTTAAGGCCTGTAATCCCAAAAGACTTCCCTTTCACTATTAGAGTCACCTCTGAAGTTCTGGAGTCCAATGGTACGTTCTACACATGGCGTCTTTTATGTTGCTTCACATTTTGATATTTAATAGTTTAGCTGCAAAGTCTTTTCGGCTGACTGATGCTCTCTCATGCGCATCCTATCAGGGTCTTCGTCTATGGCTTCAGCGTGTGGAGGCAGTCTAGCTCTTATGGATGCTGGTAAAGTACCTCATGTTTTTGAGCTGGTAAATAAAAAATATTTTATTTACAATTTTCCTCCCATTTGCAGCGAAACAACACTTGTTGTGTTTCAGGTGTGCCTATTACATCAGCTGTGGCAGGGGTTGCTATTGGACTCATATCCAGGCCCAAACCAGACCATCCAGCAGAAATCCAAGACTATCGAATACTGACTGATATTTTGGTACCCATTATTACTAATATCTGTTCATGAAATAATCGTATCATACCATAGTGTAATCTGAAATAATCTAATCATACCCTCATGTAATCTGGAGAACTGTATCATTTGCTTTCTGTCACAACAGGGAATAGAAGATTACTTGGGGGACATGGACTTCAAACTGTCAGGAACCAACAAGGGTATCAATGCATTACAGGTACAGCAGCTGAACGCCCAGTGTTTTCTCTCTATGGTCCTGTTTTGTGAACTGTATATTGTTGCTGTAATGTATGACACCTTCTCTCAGGCTGATGTGAAGATCCCAGGCTTACCTCTGAAACTTGTCATGGAGGCCATTCAGCAAGCAACAGGTGAAATGAAACGTGTACCAAATGTATCTGTCACTATGTAATGCAAATGAAGGACTTTTTAATGTATTTTAGCAATTTATCCTGCTGTAACAACTCCATACAACATCACAGTGAGATGATACAATCTTCTTTCGGATGTTCATACAGTTGCTAAGAGGGAGATTTTGGGCATCATGAACAAGACTATTTCTAAACCTAGGGCTAACAGAAAGGAGAATGGCCCAGTTGTAGGTAAGAGTCTCTTGGCTACAATTCTTCTTGATTGTCATTATTTATTCTGAAATGTATGAAAGATTTACCCTTAATCCAGTGTAGATTTAGTCGTAGTGTTGTTGTTTATTGTCCTGCTGAAGGGTAATTTTTGAGGTGTTTGTTTTAAAGCATACTTTTATCCTGTAAATAAATGACAGGGGGGAAAAACACACTTAAATCCTTTTTGAAATGTTTTTGTTTTGTCTGTAATAGAAAATGTCCGAGTTCCTGTATCCAGACGAGCACGCTTTGTTGGACCCGGAGGCTATAACCTTCGCAGACTACAAGCTCAAACAGGTCACAGACTCTTGTCTTAGGTGCATAGTTTGTGTGAAATCACAGACTACTGTATTTATAGCTTTTGTGTTGATTTATTGTGTCATTGGACAGGTGTGACAATAAGCCAGGTTGATGAGGAGACGTTCTCTGTGTTTGCACCGACACCAGGTGCCATGAATGAAGCCCAGGAGTTCATCACAGAAATCTGCAAGGATGACGTGGGTCCAACTATATTAGCATTCCGCAATTTATTTTTTATTTACCCCCCACTAAAGAACCTATTTGTTGAAATTGAGCCGTAACAACGGAACTACTTTTTCTTTCCAGTGACCACCATACATTCACTGTAAAGAATGTATTTCATGATATTTAAAAAATCACAACAAATGATGATTCCCTGCATTGTGCAGTGCTTTGTTACACGTGAAAGCACAGCCTGCATAAATTATATTAAAAACGGACCTGTGCATGTGCTTTGACAAAAACTGTGGAAGTACATTTTGTCAGGTCATGATTGCAATACCTGTTCAAATGGCAAAATATGCAATCCATAGTGTTGGGAAAAAAATCCCACTTTTTTTATATCATCAAATTCACATTTACAACTTTTGTAAGATGGTCATTAAAATCAAATTAGTTCTGTTTTCACCCTCAGACATTTTACATACTGTAGTGCAATTTTAAACATAATATTTTACGTACTGTAGCTATAGAACTCTCTAGGATTATCAGGCCTGTTTGTAAAGATGAGTAGAATTTGCTAAAACGTATTCAATATTTCACCTAGTTACAATGTGTAGAATTAAATTTTTTAACAATTTTACCAGAAAACATGAGTTTTCTCATTTTCACTGTAAGATAAATAACTTCATAGCGATTTTGTCATCTATAACAAGCAAAGCTTGGATGTCCGTCTGTACAGTCGTGGCTAGAAATACTCATACCTTCTGCAGTGTTTTTATTTTAATTTTTTAAAGATTTTTGGGTTATTTTTAATGACAGAAAAGGAGGAAGCAGAGGCTAGGGAGACAGGCATGTAGGGGGAGATGCAGACAGCAACCAAGCTGGAGCTCCAATCCCAGACGCTGGAGCTTTTGTTCTAGAGTCGAACGCATAGACTGCTACACCAACTCTGGCCCGCCTTTGCAAAATTCTAAAATAATTTCTCATCTAACCAAACGCAAGTTCAAAGTGAAGAAAATGTGTTCACAGGTGCTTTGATTTGTGTCACAGTTATACAATTACAGTGTGTATAGATAGATAGAGAGATATAGATATAAAATAAATGCATACAAGAGCAAGATAAACGTTTCCCAATCCATCTTCCTGGAAATAATTTTTATTAACACAGACTGTAGTATTGTCCTGTCCATGACATTCCGCAAGTTGATAGATACTTGACCAGGGATGTAGTCAAATGCTGGTTCTAATGATTGACCAAACACCTCACATAACTGCTGAAGCTCTACTATATGTTGATCTGTAGAAAAGTTTCAGCTTGCAGCCTTCAGCCACACACTTAAAGCTACCGTCCGCAACTTTTCTAATTGCAAAACTTATTTTTAGGACCCTCATTTTAGTCTGGACTTGTAGCATCTTGTTTATTATATATCCACAATGATTGTTTTACCACAGTTTGCTTGAAACCCAACTGTGTTTCTCATCGCTATGTCAGCCATTTCCTTTCCTAGCGTCAGGCAGGGGATCCCCACCAAAGTGTGTCATGTTTGGATTGCTAGGAAGGTGGAGGAAGTACAGTTGCCAGAACTGTCAATCAGACCAGAGCTGTACAGCGATGTCTAATTTTACGTTTTAATTATTTATCTCATCCAGATTGACTTACAGTAAGTACAGGGACGTTCCCCCAGAGCAACTTAAGGTAAAGTGCCTTGCCCAAGGACAACAACATTTGGCACATTCGGGAATCAAACCGGCACAAATCTGACTCCCTAACCACTTAGCCATTTGCACCCCAGTCTAATGAGGTTGCAGGGCAGGCCCAACCTCTAGACACAGTAGATAAATGAAAAAATAAAAACAAACAATATTCACATTCTTCAAAACCCAGAGGCCTAAATATGCATAAATATTGTCTAATATTGCCGAAGGGATCCATGAAAGACCCCACTTTTGCATTAGATGCAATTAGGTGCATTACACTCACCAATTATACTTCTGTGATTGAATTTACAGTAGCCCGATCTGCACACAAGAAGTCGTTGGAGTGCGATGTGCAAGGTCGATAATTAGAATTATCTATCTCAAACCCCAGGCAGCACTATGCTTCATACTGGAGGTTCCGGGCAAAGTTGGAGAAGCCATAGTCAGGCTCGAACCACTGACTATCATGACGTAGCTTTGTCCTGCAAGGCAGCAACTTAGCCCACTATGCCACGTGGACCCCACCACTGTTCCACATCTTTAAGTGAAAATATACTGTGGACCAATGAAACAACAAAGCAGATTCATTGGCAAATATGTCATCTCATTTTACAGATGATGCATCAAGGAAAAGAATCTGCCTAATTACAGTAAAGTCAAATGTGCTGGATGTGTGATAATCATTGGGGGGGTTCTTCACTGCCTCAGATACTGGGGCACTTCAAGTGAAATTTTATTTTTCACATGTACATGAAATTGTACAATTTCACAGGAAATGAAGATGTAATTGCATGTACAGTGCTCTCCTTCACTTGAAATTAGAAATTATGAAGATTTTGTTTGCTCTGCTTGTTTGAGGAGATATTATCCTGTTTCAATAACGCTGATGGAGATCGAAGCACTGTCAGTTGACCTATAGAATATCTTCATTTTTCACGTTCTGCTTTTATATGTTCCCAAAATATTTTTGTTGTTGTGAAAAGTATTACCGTATTTCAGTATTAATGCAGATGGACATTTTTTATATTTTACAATGCAAATAATCCACAGAATGCCCTTTTTTAATTTTGATAAAATTGGTAATTTTTTTTAAACAGGCAGTCAAATGGCCTCCTGTGGGTGGGTTTGAAAATGGTAAATACTGATAATGATCTAAGGATGTAATTTTTTACCTTGCAGCAAGAGCAACAGCTAGAGTTTGGCTCTGTTTACACTGCCACCATCACAGAAATAAGGTACACAGTACTACATGTTATTAAAGGCTGCTGTTTTATCTTATGTGATGTAACTAAAGTCTGGCTTTCATTAGGATTGCTAAGTTAAGAGGAACCACAATGATTTGAGGCACTTATGTCTTGCCCTTGTGTCTTACTTGCCCTTGTGTCTTACTTGCCCTTGTGTCTTACTTGCCCTTGTGTCTTACTTGCCCTTGTGTCTTACTTGCCCTTGTGACTTACTTGCCCTTGTGTCTTACTTGCCCTTGTGACTTACTTGCCCTTGTGACTTACTTGCCCTTGTGACTTACTTGCCACACAGAGACATTGGAGTTATGGTGAAGCTTTATCCCAACATGGGTGCTGTTCTGCTTCATAACTCACAGCTGGACCACAAACGGGTAAGAGGGTGTCTGGTTACTCCAGTATTTTGCCTATTTATATGACATTAGTGTCATTTGTGATAAGGATCCATTATTGACCCATATTAAATGAAATAATTATACCCTCTGAATTTATCCAGATAAAACACCCAAGTGCTCTTGGATTTGAGGTTGGTCAGCAGATTCAGGTACTGTATATTTTTTCAGTAGGACCAGCCATCCTGTTAGTTTTGAATTTGCTTGACCTCGTGAATAATATTACTTTACTGCTGGAACTCTGCCAACAGGTTAAATACTTTGGGCGTGACCCAACAGATGGCAGAATGAGGCTTTCAAGAAAGGTGTTACAATCTCCAGTAGCGACAGTTGTTAAGACACTGAGTGAGAAACAGAGCATCACCATGGCTACAGGGAATGACCAAGCAACTAGCACTTCCTCTTGACTCCCCTTGTCCTCTTAGACATGTCTAACCAACTTTCAATGAACATGCATATTAAAGGAGAATTACTATTTTTCTCAGCTTGATCTTGGAATGATCCTCGCCTAGAAGAGAAATTATTGTACTGAGAGAATCTGTGGTTCAGTTTTATTTAAACAGCTAAAACAAAAATGTATGTTGTTCATAGTCACCACCAGCTCAGTATCAATGGAAGTAATTCAGGGTTTCTTTTTATTCACACATTTGTTAATGTTGTTGTTTATGGCCAAATCAACCTTATACAACGTCAAATATTACAATAATTATTTAAGGACATTTTTACCATTGATTTTTAGCTTGTAGTGGGCTAAGGTGAGCAAATGTTTAATATCTGTCCACTTTTGTATATACACTTATTTCAAAGCGATGAACCTTCAAACATCAAGATAAAAAAATTGTATTTCTCCTTACCATCATGATTTTACAACATTCAGGTTAAACATTGTTCTTTGTGCTCTCATGGTCTGATGTCAGCTATCAGCTTGGTCACAATATCTTTAGTTGTAAAGAACACATTTGGGAGAAATTATATTGTTTTTCCAGTTTTGTTAATGCTAGATGGGTTTCTGTTTGTATATATTTTATAAAATATGCAATAAAAATGTAAATGGATCATTTCATTTTTTCACATTGACTTGATTTTACATTGTCATGATGCATGGCATACTCTGTTCTTTACTCACTGTAAGTGCTAACATATGTAAGAATAATTTAGTGAATGTGTAAAGCCCATTTTGTTATAGAAGAATAATCTGAAGGTGCATAAAAAATAAATACATACACATAATCAGCTCATATAAACAAACATATACACACCCAAAATATCAATTTAATTAAAATGAAAAGTAGGCCTGAAAAAGATGTCTGCTTTTAAAGCGTCAACAGACTGGACAGCCCTGAAGCGCTTTAGTTCATTCAACGCAAAAACAATTTCCCAAATTTAAGCAAAGCACATACTGTCATGAAAGTATGTCAACATGTCATAAAGTCTGTAATTTCAATGTTTTGGAAATTACGAACATACCACACCGGCTTCCGTAGCCCCTCCGAGGAGACCCCGCGGCGGTGACCGCTTGATTGACGTAGAAGAAGAAAAAGACACAAGATCGGATTACAAGATGGCGGTCTGTGAACGAAAGTGAAGAGGCCGTCGTAGTTGTTGTGTTCTCAACGGGGAATTTTACAGTTAGCTAGCTAGATATCCGGCCTAACGTTAATATGCTATTGAATTAGTTTAACGTTTTAGCACACAACTGTGGGTGATACTCAGATGTATGTCTGGAACATGCGGGTAGAAACAAAGTTTGAAGCTCGGGGATAAGAAATAAGCTACTATAGGCTACTATTTTAACAGGGTGAACTACTGGTAGTGGCTAGCTAACGTTAGCTTTTCCTCTACGTTCACCACCATGTCGGATACTCGGCGGCGTGTGAAAGTATACACGCTGAATGAAGACCGACAGTGGGACGACAGGGGCACAGGACATGTCTCTTCTACATTTGTCGAGCGACTGAAGGGAATATCATTATTAGTTCGAGCCGAATCAGACGGTGAGTTGTGCCTGCTGCCTTCTACTCTAGTCCGCTAGCTAACTGTTGTCTTGTTACGGTAATGCTAAGTAGCCGCACTTGCGCTGTTTGTTTTGTTCGCATTGTAACCTTCGCTACGTCGGCTAACATCACTAGCACAGGCCGCAGATTCAGGAGCCGATGTCGTAACGGCAAAATACTAAGCTGGTTTGCCAAAAAGTTAGCGAACGGCAAATAACTATTGTTATTTGTTTGTATACGGTTAGCTACAGTACCTAACTAGTCACATGTCATAATTATATTAACTATGCGTTTCACTACTGTAGTGTGTTTAGCTAGTTTACTGGCTAGTTTACGTAGCTAATGACGTTCACTTGTTACCGGTTAACTAACGTGTTGTTACTCTAGTTAGTTAAGTACCTTCCTGAACATACGGTAAATATAGTTCCGTTCGAAGTTGTCCCACAGTTAACCTGAATTCCAAGCGCTACAGTTCAACCACAAACTTTGAGTAATTATCTTTAGTTTAACACTTTATCTGATGTAGCTACTAGCTAATGTTAGCATGATGAAACCAGGCATGATAACGTTAGCTGGGTATTACTACACCTAGTCTATAGCATGTTGGTTTAGCCAATATAAAAATATTGATTTAGCTAGGTCTTGGTTTATATAACGCTTTGATATCAAGTTAAGCGTAATCAACGTTACCTATTCATCTATCTAGCTACATACCACTACTGTACTGTAGAGAAGTACATGAGTTTTTAAGTGCCTGATGTCGGGCCTCTTGTTAAAGTTGTCTTGGTGAGGTGGGCCAGGTACTGTCTGTTTAGTATTGTAAAGTCGCGATTCGTCGATTAATGCCAAGTAGTTATTTGTTTACAATAATTTTTAGCCGTATCTAATTTGTTCAACAACAAAACCATCTTGTTATGTATTGTAGACTTGTTTGAAGAACGTGTATTTTTAGACAATTTTACTCACATCTATTTGTAAACAACACATTGAGTATGACAGGTTTACTAATACCTTCTTATTGAGTATGACGTAGGTTAACTAATATCTTCTTGACTTTTAGGCTCATTACTCCTGGAGTCTAAGATCAGCCCAAATACTGCATATCAAAAACAACAAGTGAGTTTGTCGCCTATAATGGCAAGCTACCTAGGTAGCTATGTATTTTAAGTGTGTCGTTTTCTCTGGTGATGTCTGTAAATTAAAATAACATATGTTGCCAGATTATATTGTTTGTGTTAGTTGCAATTAATGTGATTGATGTAATTGATACAGTTGCAATCTGACACACTGCACACCTAATATGCAAGCTGTCATTTGAAATCAACTCATTTCTTTTACAGGACACCTTGATTGTTTGGTCAGAAGCAGAAAACTATGATCTGGCTTTGAGTTTTCAGGAAAAAGCTGGCTGTGATGAAATCTGGGAAAAGATTTGTCAGGTATAGCACCATTTCCTCCTTTGAGTATTATATGAAATCTTAGTTTTTTTAAATTATATACTTATGTGCTGCTTATGTACTTGTAGAACCAGAAAGGCTATTTCGAAAAGTGTATGCTATAGAAACTGTATTTTATGTCTGAGTTCTGTTTTAAATTGCTTACAATTGTTCTGAATGCTTTTTTTCCTGAGTTGTATGTTTCCTGGTCATGGATTTAAGTCTAACTATAAATATTTATAAAGAAAAATTAGTAAATCACATCAGATTAAAACCTATTGATGTTCTTAAACAGTTTATGTGTCTCTTATTACACTAGCAAAATAGGAATGTGCTGATCTTTTAGCCTACTGCAGCTATTTCATACAGTAAACAAATAATGGATCCAAATAATGTACTGCGTTATATATCCTTCTGCCAGGTTAGCCTACTTTGCAGTTTTGAAAAAGCAAAGTGCTAAGATGCGCAGACTGCTGCTACATTGATGCAAAACATTGATCCAAAACATTGTGTATAAAGTAACCTTGGGCAGCTAACTATTTTCCTTTTGATCCATATGTGTATATAACATGTAAAGAGAGAACAATTTTACCAAAGCAATAAAACGAGCTGGTGTAACTTTATCATACTAAGGACCAGGTTGTTTTGTCAAATAAATCAGTGTGTGAGATTGTCATGTGAAAAAATTTACCGGTACAGAAAGCGTATGCCGTTTTTTCTTAAACTAAATTTTGATCTCAAGCAAACATTAAGGCACAAAAGGCACAATATACCATGGCTAAGAGTGTTTATTATGCGCATAGCGCTTAACTGTGTATTATGTCCATATATCACACCCCCATGGTGCCTTGTTGCTCTTAAAAAACGTTACCAATGCAATTAAAGTAGGTGAAAGGGATGAGTCATAGCCATGGGATACGGTCTCCACAGCTATCCGCCAATCAGCATTGAGGAATCAAACCACCCTCTTTATAAGGACACAACATCTTGTAATCGATTTTACATTCACATTGTATTTAAATTGTGTAACAAGAAAAAAAAATTATAATCCATAGCTATTTCTCCTTTTTCTCCCCTCCCAATTGGTCTTTTTCAATTCCCACTGACCCTTTCCTTGTCGGCAGCTCCACAACTTCCTTGGGCAGATGTGGGATGCTGAGGGGCCCTGACACGGTTCATCCAACCACATGTTGCCAAGCCGGACAATCCTTTTCTTACTGCTTATCCAACATGGAAGCCTTAAGTCAGCTCATACATGGGTTGATTACGCTCACCGACTATACTTACGCAATTGAATTTACAGGTGCCCATTCTGCACACGGAGTAGCTGGAGAGCGATGTGGGAAGGTAGATAATCTGACTTATCTATCCAAAATCCCGGGCTGCGTTGTGCCAATTTTGCGCTGACTCATGCTGGGGGACTGGGCAAAGTCTGTTACTGTATTTTATGGAACATGAAATATAAATCTGATGCAAATCTCGCAAGATGTCTCAAAATAAAACTAACGTAATGTAAACTGGTTAAAGCAACTCGTGTCAAATCGGTTCTTCAGAGGGCCTAGTGTATGCAGGTTTTGCTTTCACATTTTACCGATTTGATTAGCATCTCCCCTCAGCTGGCAGTCTAGGTATTATTTGGGCTCTAATTCAAGGGTTAGACCAAAAAGCAGCATACGCTAGGCCCTCTGTGGAACCAGTTAACACCTAAGCTAAAGAGGGGTGTGCTTGTCTCAATATTACATTCTTATAACCGAACATTAACAATACGTTTTTATTTTAAAACTTAACCCAATAACATTTGACATGAAACAGACTTTACCTTAGTTTTTTTTGTCTGTGTCCAATTTCATCTCTAGGTTCAGGGTAAAGACCCTGCGCTGGAGATCACCCAGGACCCCATCGACGAGTCTGAGGAGGAGCGTTTCGAGGAGATGCCAGAGACCAGCCATCTGGTGGAGCTGCCTCCCTGTGAGTTGGCCCGCTTGGAGGAGATCGCTGACCTGGTGACCTCAGTGCTTTCCTCCCCCATCCGCCGGGAGAAGCTGGCCCTGGCCCTTATGAGTGAAGGCTACATGAAGAAGCTGCTGCAGCTTTTCCAGGTGTGTGAGGACCTGGACAATCGAGAGGGCCTACACCACCTGTACGAGATTGTGCGCGGCGTGCTCTTCCTCAACAAGGCAGCGCTGTTCGAGGTCATGTTCTCCGACGACTGCATCATGGATGTGGTGGGCTGCCTGGAGTATGACCCGGCACTGGTGCAGCCCAAAAGGCACCGTGAGTTCCTGACCAAGACTGCCCGGTTCAAGGAAGTGATCCCCATCACGGACTCAGAGCTGCGGCAGAAGATCCACCAGACATACCGGGTGCAGTACATCCAGGACATCATACTGCCCACGCCATCAGTCTTTGAGGAAAACTTCCTTTCCACCCTCACGTCCTTCATTTTTTTCAACAAGGTGGAGATAGTCAGCATGCTACAGGTGAGTCACTACATAACCACGGGATCGAACATTACCGTTTGGGCTGTTTGTGGTAATGTATGTACATCATGTCATCTAAACCAGTGCCTTTTCTCATTTTAATGGTTGACGTGATCTTTTATTGTGTTCATTGTATTCAATAAAGCATAAGCACTTTGCTCGCTGGTATTGCAAACCTGTATAATGCTAGCGATCTTTCCATTCCAACTGTTGGCAGAACTTGTTTCATATGACAGGATGTTTTTCTGTATGCTATATTGAGTTTGACAACCAAGACAATAAATGTAACTTACTACTACTCTCATGTAAATATAGCATCTTATTCTGAGAAACGGATGAATGTGAATTGGAAACACAAAAAATGTGAGATTACGTATATTCTGTGTTTTACATGGTCAGACACTTCTGCAACAAATCAGACTTGTGGAAATATTACATGGTCTATTGTTTGAGATTACTTTCATTGAAATGTGTTGCCAGTTGGTTGGAAATCTATTGTCAATGAATAGGTGGTTTAGGCTGAGATTCACTGGTTGTTATTTTCCTAAAACAAAATGCTAAATGTAAACATCTATCTAGTACCATACATTTTAGTCATTTTAGCAGACACTTATCCAGAGCCATTCAAAGTAAATACTGGGACATTTCCCTTGAGAAATTTAGGATTGTGTCTTGCTCGTGGAGATTTGGCACAGTTAGGATGGGAATTGAACTGAAAACCTTCCGACAAGTCTGACTGCCTCTCCACTGAACCATCTGATTCCCACGTTTGTACTTTTTGGGATATTCTGCAGTTGTAATACTGTAATGGATAAACCTGTGATGTTAGTAACTTCACATCCAATGAAATGTGATGCAATACATCCCATTGTTGTCTTAACTATTATAGATCAATGCTTGTGACTTCTCTAAGGATTTGTTTATCACTGATTACTAGCATCAGTGAAGGATTTTTTTAAATGGGTAATGTTTATTTTAACAACTTAATCTAATCTGAGGTAAGCATAGGAACCGAAGTATGTACTTGAGCCCTTATTATTAAATATGCATTTGTGACCAATTAGTTTGACTGTGTCGGTTTTAGGCAAGTTTAAGAGTGACATCTGTTTATTGACTCCTGTAAGAATTACTTGGGTTAAGTCCTGGTGCTTTTCACTTAACCTCTACTGACCACAAAATAAAAACTGAAAGCAGTAAATGCTAACTTTTTTATATCTGTGCCTTGACAGACTGAGAAGAAGTAAATGCTAATGTTATATCCGTGCCTTGACAGACTGAGAAGTAGTAAATGCTAATGCTATATCTGTGCCTTGACAGACTGAGAAGTAGTAAATGCTAATGTTATATCCGTGCCTTGACAGACTGACTGAGAAGTAGTAAATGCTAATGTTATATCCGTGCCTTGACAGACTGACTGAGAAGTAGTAAATGCTAATGTTATATCCGTGCCTTGACAGACTGACTGAGAAGTAGTAAATGCTAATGTTATATCCGTGCCTTGACAGACTGAGAAGTAGTAAATGCTAATGCTATATCTGTGCCTTGACAGACTAAGTAGTAAATGCTAATGTTATATCTGTGCCTTGCACCACAGGAGGATGAGAAGTTCTTAACTGAGGTCTTTGCACAGCTTACTGACGAAGCCACGGAGGACGGTAAAAGGAGAGAACTGGTAAGTTTAATCAAATTGTTTCATATAAACCATACAAACTTAATGACTTGAATGTTTTAGTGACGTACTGTTGTTTCTACCACTTCACAGGTGAACTTTTTCAAAGAATTCTGTGCTTTTTCACAAACCTTGCAACCACAAAATAGAGATGCGTTCTTCAAGACCTTGGCGAATCTAGGCATTCTTCCTGCTCTTGAAATAGTGATGGTATGAATATGTTTTGTTTTATGACCTGTCAGTATTTTTGCTTAGTTATCTCAGACATGTTGTGTTTGTGGCCACATTTTTAGTCATTTAAATATGAATTCACATGTAAACCACAAGGGTTAAACCTTTCCTACCTGTCAAACTAAGTAGAATTGAATTAAATATAAAAATTTCTTGGTGTTTTCATGTTACAAAGAGAGTCTTAGTGTCAGGCGGGGGGGGGTCTTGTAACGGGATCAATCGGTGCATTTCCCATTGACCACTTCTTAAGCACACCTTGCTGCTCCTCGCTGGCATTTATGTTTCCACCACCGATCGGAGATCGCTTTGCGCCTTTAAAGTGTTTGTGATTTACAGTGGGAGGGAGAGAATTCACACTATTTTCAACGTGTATAGAGATTTTATGTTTTTATTCCTCAACCATTTACAGAAAATCTAAATTGTTAGAACAACAATGCAACCAGGCAACTTGTAAGTCTGAAACTACTGTTTGCATTGGGATGTATTTCAGTTTATTAGGGGCACTTTGTAGAATTTTGCTGGTGACAACTGTAGGTGAATTCCTCTTTCACAGACCTGCCTATAAATATGTAAAAACTTAATTTCTGGTATTTTCAAAAAATATGAAAAATAATATTCATATGACTATTTCCCTACAACATGTTTGTTACTCAAAACTCAGCGTAAAATGCACAGTTTCCACATTGCAGTTTCGGTTCAAATGGGAGAATAAGATATAAAATTATTAAAACCATTATGCCCATTGCATTGGTAGAAGTGCATATAAAGGAAAATGCATCAATTCAAGTAAAGAAACGAACGAACAAACACAATCCAACCGGTGATGTGTGTTATGGCACGGCCCTCCAATGGAGAATTTGTTATTTGACCCCATGTTAGCTGGTAAGTGTGCAGCTTTAAGGTGATTTTGAACATTTTAAATATTACTCAAAGGAGCTGAGAGAAAATGTAAAAATTAAGGAATTCTATTTAAACTGAAGAATGACAATACAGAAATGCTCAATTGCGTTTAGTCATTTAGCTTCCATATTTTTGGGAGCTAGTTTTTTTGTCTATTTTTTGCACGTTTTTTATTAAGGAGACCTTGCTATTCAGAGCAACTTGATGTTAAATATAATTTTTTTTTGAATTATTATGTAATTATTATACAATATAGTTGCAATATATTAAATTAGGTTGATTTCCTGCATGGTGGAAATTATAGGGCCTGTTTGTCACTGTGTCCACAGGGTTTGGATGACTTACAGGTGAGGGCTGCAGCCACAGACATCTTTTCTTACCTGGTGGAGTTCAGCCCCTCCATGGTGAGAGAGTTCGTGATGCAGGAGCCACAGCAGACAGATGATGTAAGTATGCCATCAGTCTCGTCATTACTGGCCTACATGAAATGTGACACTGCTGGGTACTTTTCTTTGCTGTGGAGCGTACATGGATCAAAGGCATAATTTAACAGCTCTCCAGTGTTAACGGTGGAAGAAGTCATTTTGTCGCGGTTAGCACCTTCAGAGACTTGTAAAATGCCTTGTGCATGAATGATGATAGTACTAACACTCGCAAGGACCCAAAGTCACTGAACAGCAGAGTTTCTGTAAGAAAGCCTGCTGAATTACTAAAATCCCATTTGTTATTAATTCATCTAATGTATTTTCCTTGGTCAATCTTAGAACATAAAAAATGGGTATTGTTGTGAATATTTACCAAAAGATGCCATATTTGGAAACTGCACTGGACAGAACATTAGTAGAGCAGTTCTTTTTAATGTTCTGAACCAGGGGTCACCAACCCTGGTCCTGGAGAGCTACTGTTCAGTTGTTTTTCAATCTAACCACACAATGCAGCCTCATTCAGCTTATCAACCAGCTAATTATTAGAATCAGGTGTGCTAAAATAGGGTTGGAGTGAAAATTGTCAGGACAGTAGCTCACCAGGACCAGGGTTGGAGATGCCTGCTCAAAGGTTTTTTTAAATTTGTATTTACTTTATTACCTTAGAAACCCTTTAATCTGTTATGGCAAGTTAATTATTGGAGGAGGGGGGGTTTCAGAAATGGAGTTTGATGTTTATGTCCATCTCTGCTTTAGGACAGGTAATTATAGCATCTGATCTAGAACTGAATAGTTGTTGGAATCCCAAAGCTTAAAGAAAAAAGTATTTTTGTCATTTAGCAAAACAAGTTAACCTTTACTGCACCCGTCTGTTGCTCTGGAGAAATGTCTACTTCAGATAGATGATTTGGAATCACTGGTTCCTAAACACACTCCAGTCAGACACCAGTCAGCTCTGCCAGATCCAGGCTCCTCCATCTCTAGCTCCAGACAAACACAACACCCACAGGCGCTATTTTCTTCCCTGTAATGACTCTGGATCTGAGGGTTTCGCCAGCAACGTCTAGACTGCCAGATTTCTCTCAGACAGTGATGGTTTGGGTTGGAGCCAGACCTTGTCTTTTGATCATTTGTCAATGCTTTCAGAACTGAAATTGTTGACACCCAATATTTTTGAAAGGTGACTCAGATTTGTACAACATCTCTCCCTTTGACATCACCCCCAAAAAAACACTTCAATTGACGTAGCCTTAGACAACCTTCAAGTTCAATACTTCCACTTTTCAATGAGCAACAACTTCTTACAGTTTCAAAGCATATAAACACCAGAATATGTCCTGTTTGTGCAACAAATGTGTTTTTACAGTTTTTTGGTTTTTCAAATTTGTTTTTATGTCTCATGGGATTCATATTAAACTGTAGGTTATATCAGAATGGCAAAATCATAAAACAAAACATGGCCAAAAAATGTATGAAATTACCCCTGTTCAAAAGTCTGCATACTTTCAGTTCTCAATACGGTGTATTGCTCGCTTTAGCATCAATGACAGCGTGCAGTCGTTTGTGAAATTGTCTATGACGCCCTAAATTCTTGCAGGTGGTATAGCTGCCCATTCGTCTAGACAAAACATATCCAGGTGATGCAAAGTCTTAGGTCGTCTTGCATGAATCACACGTTTGAGATCTCCCCAGAGTGGCTTGATAATATTAAGGCCAGGAGAATGTGATAGCCACTCCAGAACCTACACCTTTTTCTGCTCTAACCACTGGAAGGTCAACTTGGCCTTGTGCTTAGGGTCATTGTTGTGCCGGAATGTCCAAGAGTTTCCCATGCACAGCTTTTGTGCAGAAGAATGCCAATATTGTCAGATAACAGGCATCAATTCTCACAAGGTTCCCCATGCCTTTAGAACTCACACCCCCCAAAACATCAGTGAGCCACCACCTTGCTTCACAGTGGGGATGGTTCTCTTTTCACTATAGGCCTTGTTTACCCCTCTCCAAACTTTGCACGAATGGTTGTGACCATAAAGCTCTGTTTTGGTCTGGTCACTCCAAATTACATTGTGCCAGAAGCTGTGAGGCGTCGGGCATATTGTAAACAGGCTTTTTGTGTCACTGACACAGTAAAGGCTTCTTTCTGGCAACTCAACCATGCAGCTCATTTTGTTAAAGTGTCATCGTATTGTGCTCCTTGAAATGACCACACCGTCTTTTCCCATAGCAGCCTGTATAAGTTTCCAGATGTTACCTGTGGGTTTTTCTTTTTATCCCGAACAATTCTTCTTGCAGTTTTGACCGAAATCTTTCTTGGTCTACCGGACCTTGGATTGGTATCGAGAGATCCCAGAATCTTCCACTTCTTAATAAGTGATTGAACAGTACTGATTGGCATTTGCAAGGCTTTGAATGTCTATTTATATCCATTTCCAACTCTATGCAGTTCCAGTACCTTATTAAACACGTCTTTTGACGGTTCTTTTTTGCTCCCCATGGCTCAGTATGTAGCCAGCTCAGTGCATTCACGTGAGAGATGACAAACTCATTGACCATTTCTACACAGAAACAAATTGCAATTTAAAATTCCACAGGTGTGGAAAATAAACCTTTAATTGCCATTTTAACCTGTGGGTGTCACCTTGTGTGTCTGTATCAAGGCCAAATATTCAAGGGTATTTAACCTTTTGATCAGGGCCATTTGGGTGATTTCTGTTATCAGTATGGTTTACAGAGGAGCCAAACAACTGATAATGAATTGCTTCATATGATCACTATCCTTACATAACAGTCGGATTTTGTCAACAGTCATATTGTCAAAATCAATGCAGAAATTTCACAATTTCTGCCATGGTATGCAAACCTATGAGCACAACTGTAATTACTGCGGTAAATCAGAGTGTCTGTATTTAATTGTGATTATATTCACAGCCATAGAGTTTAAGTACTAAGTATGTTTTCTGATATTCATTTTGGATGTTGTAGGTACCTTATCTGTGAATGAGGAGACTCATTGTTCTGTTTCTGTTCATTAGGATGTTCTACTGATCAACGTTGTAATAAAGCAGATGATCTGTGACTCAGACCCTGAACTGGGTGGTGCTGTGCAGCTGATGGGCCTCCTACGCACGCTGATCGACCCAGAGAACATGCTGGCCCCCACTAATGTAAGATTTTGTTCCATCCCCGTTTCTCACCATGTGTGGGTGAACAGCCTGTTCAAACCTAAGTGGATCAAACCTGACAGGGAAGCACAGTTCTAAGGTCTGTGTACTTACACTGAGACTTCTTAAAAATTATTTGGTAATTAGGCAGATTCTGCTATTCAGATCAATGTCCTAATTAGTGCAATAATGTTAAGATTACTCGATTGGGAACCTCTACAACTCAGTAGTGTTATGTAGGTCTTATACAACGTAGTATATGTGTCATCAGTGCTACAAGAAAGAGAACTTAACATGGATATATTGCAACCATTTGTTCACAAAAGTGACTGCATATAGAAAGTTATGTTTACAGGGACTCTGCCCAGTTACAAAAGTGCTTTCTCTGGGCTGAGTGGGTGCTGCCATGCAGGTGGGTGGGACAGCCAAGATGGCTCATGAAGAGATGGGCAGGGAGGTAGGGGTAGACTATGAAGTGTGGTGAGACATGGGAGAATTTGGCAGATTGAATGCCAGGTGGGCTGTATCAAGAACAAAGCCCAACTAGGAGTCAGAAGTAGTGGCCTAGATTAGTACCTGTACTGCTGTCACTGGACGTTGTACTTTACGACTGTTGGAGAGCAGGAAGTGATAGTCACAGCCTAAATGTTTACGTAGGACAGGGTGCATCCCTCTTACTTACAGGAACTTGCAATACGAGCGCTTCTCTAATGTACTTCTTACATTGAATCCCAATAGAAAACGGAGAAGACTGAGTTCCTCAGCTTCTTCTACAAGTACTGCATGCAGGTCCTGACAGCGCCTCTGCTGGCCAACACTGTAGAGGAGAAGCACTGTAAAGGTGAGTAGGGGCCTTTGATGTGGATGGATGTGTGGATTGTATTGGACTGGTTTCATGTCGTTTAAATGCATCTGTCCAGCTGTAAGCTTATACGCGAGGCATTATTGGAGAGTACCCGATGTGTTGACACACTCATATTTAATATTACCGGTATCTGCTAAAATGAACTCATGTAGGTTTGGGCGATATATCGAGTTGTTGGTATATTCGAGTTTGTTTTGGAGCAGGAAGTGAAAAATGCATATACCGTGTTACCCTAATATATTTCAACGCGCATATTTGTTTTTGTGTGCGCACACTTAAAACTTCCCTATGTCATGGTTCCAGTACAGGTCCTTTCCACACAGCAGTCCTTGGTCATGCAAAAGTAAAACATATCCAATTATCAGTAGTGTAAAGCAGCAGTCAAAGCAAAGTCAGACAATCTTAAATGTAGCCAAAAATAATATGGCAGCTAGATGTTCAGTTAGGTTTAATTGGCCAAAGATGGGCGCATAACTGCAGCTATAAAAAACCTTTTGCGCTTGTAATTTATTTAGCCTGATCAGATTCTGCTGATAGGATTGCTTGAATACAGTTGTTTTTGTTTGCACAACTGCTTCTGCAACCGAATGTCTATATGGACATTGTGAAGCCTGCAAGCAAACCTAACATTTAACTCTTAACATACAGTTTGCACATGCATTGCCCCTAGTTACGTTTTTTACTTTCCATATGTTGTGCTCTGGAAAATAGACCTTTTTAATTTAGCAAGGCCAAGTAATCTGTTTGAAGAAAAGGAATATTTAATATAATGCATGTTTTATATTCCTTATAAAGAACACAGTTTAAATTGAGATTAATATTTTTGGAAAATTGTGCACTGTCTTTTTAAAATTACCATGATTTGGAAAGTGAGTGCAGTTAAAGATCCATGTTTTTATTTTTCAGATAATCTGAGCTGGCTAGAACCATAAACATCTTATTCATTTTTAACTGAGTTATTGTAAGGTTGCAACTAGGGGTGGAACTGTACACAAGTCACGGTTCGGTTCATATCTTGGTTCAGACATCACGGTTCGGTACAATGGAGGGAAAAGCAAAACAAAAATGCAGAACGCAATTTTTTTTATTGTGCGTGTCTCAAGCTGTACCATCTAGTGTCATTCATTCTCTCCCCTGAGCTAGCACATCTGGGTGATTGTGTCGGATATCCGTTAGCATGTTAGATGTATTTCCACTCACATACCCAACAACTGCTGAACAACGCTGACACACTGTCCTCATCTTATCCACCACTCTTATCACCTGTACTACTGTAACCGATATATACAATCTATGACTGTAACTGACTGGGAAACCAAAGTTTTCCCAAACTTGCGATCTTAGACGTCGGCGGGTGCTCTAACTCTTGTGGGTCACCACCACTCGCCATACTCGTCCTTAGTGCTGCTATCTGACTCGCTCAACGGACCGGACCACCTACCTGACAAAAAAACTGCATGTGTGGAGCTTGGCTACTTAGCTTCAGAGCTAAGGCGGGGCTACAGATTAGGTGTCCATAAACAACCTGCGTGTCTAACGGTAGTTCCGCATTACATTATTTAATTTGCACGCAAGTTTAATTTATTTTTACACGGTGTATTCTCAGTGTAAATTCACGCATCGAACCGTGACGCCCGTACCGTTTCGGTTCAATACGAATACATGTACCGTTCCACCCCTAGTTGCAACACATCTGAGCAAAAAGTTTCCCGACAGAGGAAATGTTTCACAAATTGTGTGTGTAATGTATCTCAATCGCTTTCTGTCTCAAATAAATAATAATAACATGCAAGACTGTTTAGCAATATTAGTCTAGTTTTGTCTGTAGATGAAGCAGAGAACTTTCCATGATGATTCATCACCACCACTCACCATTGTAGGTCTAGATCTCCTTGTGATATGCTCACAAAGTTGGAAAAGTGGCAAGAATGATGACAAGGTTGATAACGATGTAAAGGTGCGCGCGCGCACACGTGCGCCCACACAAATCAGATCTAACTTTTTTAATGAGTATTACAAATACAGTTGCTTGCCTTTTTATTTATAATTTAATGTTCTATGTATTCAGATTCATTTGTAAACCCACTAATGGCACCCCGTACCGTATAGTTACGTACCAGTGTACCGTTACAGCACTAATATGAATACTTTTGGTCTCTTTAAAAGTAAGACCTGGTCAATGTTGCTGCATACATAAGACAATGTTTAACACAAGTTACATTTTGTTTTGGTGTGTAGGACAATGTTATTCTTAGCAGACACACTTATCCAGAGCAACTTAAGTGAATATAGGCACATTCCCCTGGAGCAAGTTAGGGTAAAATGCCTTGCCCAAGGACAACAATATTTGGCACAGTCAGAGTCGACTACAAGTCTGACTCGTAAAACACTGAGCCATTTGTAACCATACGTACTTTAATTGCTACAGGCAGTATGACAGTTATACACTTGTATGACAGATATTCATTAATTGCTTGTACTGTTTTTTTCAGATCTACAAGAGGGTTCCACCAAGATACACCCTGTGTGTCCTGGTATGTAGTCATTCGTACATCATTATTTCCCCATAATGAAATCTTGGGGGGGGGCATAGACATGTATCTCTGACATCTGTGGTCAAATTCTGATCAATCTTGAGGGAATGATGCCTCTTGCCATAGCTGGAACTTTGACCCACTGGCACAAGAGAAGTCCCTGTATCCATCTCACCCAAGCGGTGCTGCTTCATACATTGTTTTAGTGTATGTGTTGTCTTTCTCAGATAATTTCCAGACAGCCCAACTCCTTGCGTTGATCCTGGAGCTGTTGACGTTCTGCGTGGAGCACCACACGTACCACATCAAGACTTACATCATGAACAAAGACCTGCTGCGTAGGGTCCTTCTGCTGATGAACTCAAAACACACCTTCCTGGCACTGTGTGAGTCCCTGGGACAACGTACCTGTACAACAGGGGTCAGCAGCCACTAGCGTTGGTGACAGGATGTCTGATTTAACAGGCGTTTGTAATTACGCACCATTTTTTGGGTGATTAAATATGCTCTGTTTGATTAAGAGTTAATTTACCGTAAACAATGAGCAGTTGTTTCCACATGTAACTTGACTATGAAAAATACATGTTCAAAAATAGGGGAGCGTGAAATAATGTCAGACTGGATTTATTTGAAGAACTTTACGGTTTCATGAATTTCATGGTTAATCCCAAACTTTGGGATCTAGACTAATCAATTGATAAATCTACAACCTACACTTTGTTTATGCCGTTTCTATATTGAGTAGAGGGGTCAATTTGAGTGACTTGTGATGTCTTTTCTAGGTGCGCTACGGTTCATGAGGAGAATAATTGGACAGAAGGATGAGTACTACAACCGCTACATTATCAAAGGGAACCTGTTTGAGCCAGTCATCAACACTCTGCTGGACAACGGGACCAGATACAATCTTCTAAACTCAGCAATCATCGAACTCTTTGAGTTCATCAAAGTTGTAAGCCCACGTTCACCCTTCTCTTATCCTCACGGTCACATTTCCACACTTTTATAACATTCTACTTTCTCTACAGGAGGACATAAAGTCCCTCATAGCACACATCATAGACAACTACTACAAAGCACTTGAATCCATCGAGTACGTCCAGACGTTCAAGGGACTGAAGGGCCGATACGAGCAAGAAAAAGACAGACAGACTCAGAGACTGAACAGGTCAGTAGGACTCAGTAAAGACAGGCAGTAAAGACTCAGATACTCAACAGGTCAGTAGGACTCAGTAAAGACAGGCAGTAAAGACTCAGATACTCAACAGGTCAGTGTGTCATTTTCCACAGACTGCAAGATCAATCAAGCTCTGTTGTGTTTTGCAAGCTTATGCTGTACTATCGAGCCGTTATTTGACTGTAAAGAAGTGTGACTGTATTTTAGCAGGTATCGTAGGGAGACTCGAACGCTGGACGAGGATGAGGAAATGTGGTTCAATGAAGAGGAAGATGATGACGAAGGAGAGGCTATTGAGAAAAGCAGGCCTGAGGAAGAGTTCCCAGAGAGCTATGGGAAGTATATGGAAGCCAAAAAAGGTATGTGCGATCACTTTGCTATGTGTGCATGTGTTCACCCCACCCCCCCCACCCTGCTGTAGTGGAATGGTATGTTCATCCTGTGTGTTTCCATCTCTTTCAGTTAAAGAGAGTGAGGACAAAGAGAACTATCCAAAGCGGACCCCAACTGGCAGCTTTAAGTTTACCTTCTCTCATTCTACAGGGGCTGCCAATGGAACCAACAGTGCTAATGGTAAGACAGCTGCCTCCAGCACCAGTCCTAATGGCTCCCCAGGCAAGCCAGCTGTGTCGCCAGCCACCCCGGTAGTCAAGGTGAGCTTTCCCTGTCAACTGCCATTCTAGTTACCAAGGTGAGCCATATCCTCTTTCTACCTGTCATTTTGTAGTAAAAGCCCAATTTTCCTGCCACCCCAGTAGTCAGAATGATCCAAGCCGCAGGTCTGAATTCGTTCTAACGTGACCAGTGTTCTTGTTGGCAGACTGCGATGGTGGGCCTCGTAGACTACCCTGACGATGAAGACGAGGAGGACGAAGACGAAGAGCAGTCCCCGCGGAAACGACCCCGCCTAGGCTCATAAATCAGTGAAGTACTCTGGGTCTTGGACAGTCCACTGGAAAGAGAGACCACTCCCACCTTCCTACCCTCCCAGCCTGCCCCTGCTCCTACGCCCCCCCCACCTGGCCTCTGGCCCAGAGAGGTGGAACAGTGCCAGGCTGCCCTGACGCTACGGCAGGGACGCAGCACTTCACCCAAACCTCAGTCGTTCTACAGTAGGAGGGGCAGGGGTTAATGGGAGAGCCAGTCAGGCTAGCAGGACTAGCCGCTTAGTTATGGAAGCTTGATTGGCTGACCCAGCAGAACTGTTCATTTGGGTTGGGTGGAGGGAACTACGCAAAAGAGGGGGAACCGGGAAAAAAACTAAAAACAACAGTTGCTTGGTTCAAGGAGCAGGACTCAACCGACTCACACTGAACGACGTCCGCCAGGATTCCTGTATTCATGAATTTATTAAAAGTACTGTACAGTTATATTTTTTCTTTTTAATCATTTGCCTCAAGTGATTTTAAAAGGGGAGAGCGAAACCTGCCAGTGATTTCTTTTGTTTTTTGTTGGCACAAACGGTGGGACTACAGTTCACCCTTTTAATTCAGTTATTTGATTCATTGTAGAAAGCAACAGTTGCAATGCTGGTTTTAAAATAACATGTATTAAACTGCAGTAAAGTCATTTTTGCAGCCCACACTGAGAATGTCTGAAGTTTGTGTGTATTCAGTGGCCTCCGTTCAGCCGACCTACCAGAGGTGTCTTTGTTGAGAGAAGTCTATTTTCCAGCCAGTATGTGTGAAAGGACATGGTTGCCCTTCACCCAGTTCAGTTCACGTTGGGTTGAGTGAATTTCTTGCAAGACCAGTTCCTGTCGGTCAGAGCATATTTAAATCCCAGATTGCAGTGGAGTTTAGACCAGCTACTGCCATTTCATGTAGACATTCCTATTGAAACATAGTTTGAAATGTCAGGAAGAGATCAGAATGTGATTCTAAATGCATACAGCAGTTGTAAGCGCCCAAATGTAACCATTTTCAAAAGTGTAGAGCGCGTAGCTTTGTTTTCTCCATGAACATTTTGTACAAGTGCATTTACTACCACTATCTCCATTCTAAACATTTGTATTGATATTTGATACGTTTTCAGATTAAATGTGACCCTGGCATTAAACATGTGAATCTAGCTTTATTTTAATCTGGAAAAGTTGAATTGAACCTGCAATACAAATGTGACCAACCATGATGAATTGTTCGTGTTACATTTCATATTTAGTATGAAACGTATTACATTTAAACAGTAATGTCAAATTGCCTGTTAATCTACAAGCATTGATTCTGGTGAACCACTTGCCACAAACTGTTACAACATCTCTGGCAGAACATTTTATAAAATTATTGGGTTTATTACTACACTGAAATACTGCACTGTTTCTAATACATTTTAATCTTCTTTCAAAAGTACAGTCATTTCCAGCTGCCAAGTTCATTTATGGTGCCGACCGACTGCAGTCCACTATTTCTTGATAACTTCCTCTTTTAGTTTTTCTGCCAGGTGTTTTCTTTTCTGCAACTTCTTTTTTTCTTCGACTGAGATGTCCTTAGAAGGGAAAAAGGAAAGTGTTTTTCAAGTTACATTTTTGAATAGCAGCATCACATTGACCGGAGCAGGCATATAGTACAGTAAGACTAAATGCACAAGTGTAGGCAGCAATACAAAGTGAACAGTACAATGTTACTAGAGCGCAGCACTACAAAGTGAACAGTACAATGTTACTAGAGCACAGATCACCTTGGGCTTCTCCTGTCCCCCAACAGGAGAGCTCCCAGTCTGGGCAGGGACCCTGTCCTCTCTTACACTACTAGCACCGTTCATTCGGGGACCATCATCCTTTGATTGCAACGCAGCAAAAGAAAAGTGAAGAAATATAGGAGCACATTAAAACTTAAAGGAATCTGAAAGCACAACTAAGACTAAACTCTAGGGTGAATACCCCAATATAAATAGGATTGAATAGATAGAAAAAAATGACAGGTGCTTTGCCAGCAGCATTCATGAACCTTTACTGTCACCTATTAGAAGCCTTTGACCCTCAGGGACCCCCAGACTTTCCGGTTGTAGCCCTGGACAGTCACTCCTGATTAACCTTGTCAGCTAGTCATTAAGCCTTTCATTATTGAATCAGGTGCACCAAAAAAACTGGAATGTCTGTGGAGAGTTTTAAAGACTCGGATCTATTGCACGCGTCTCAGAAAAGTATTAACCCCCATATGTTTACAGAACAGAATGTTTCAGAAGGTGTGATCGTACCGGTGTGCTGGGAGTTGGTGCGGGGGTTGATGGAGGCTCCACTGGTATGGCTGGTTTAGGTTTCTGCTCTTTTTTCAGGGCCAGGAGCTTGTCCCTTTGCTGCCTCAAGTAGAGCGCCCTCTGCTGGAGTTGCTCCTGCTGCTCTGTTGATAACTCCTGAACACAAACACAAAATGGATTTTTTTTCTTTTCATGTCTTTTTACAGTTGAGCCCTGTATTACAACAAAAACATACAAATCAATAGAAATATGAAATACAATTATTAACATGAATCACAATTAAAAATAAAAAGATAACAGAGATTTAAGAAAGCAGAGCAATATTGTCAGATCCTCTATCCTGCATTGTAATTCAATAAATATTATACAGGATGAAATCTTTAAGCCGCTTCCTGAAAGAAATGTTCTGTACATTGTTTTTTTTTTTCCACCAAACACCTACTGGTGAGTGTTGTGTATCGGATAAAAACGCTACTCAGCGACGCAACAGATTTGTGATGTTGTGGGTTCAAATCCATAGAATATACTTCCTTTTTTTTCTTCATGATCTCAGTTTGGTGAGGGCGTATTGAAATTGTAGAAAAAAAGGAGTTCATGTGTAAACAGAGTAAAAAAATATTCCTTATGGTGAATGATTATTGATGAACACCCTTTACATAAAAAAGACATTACTTTCCCCCCCAGTAATATTTTGGAAACAGTGTAGAATTTCACACACACATTTATTTGAAAAATGAGAAAGGCAGTTTGGATGGGAAAATTATTTGGTTTAGTTTATATAGAAATAGTATATTATATAAAAATTCCAACATATCAAATGATCATCTTCAAACATTTTATGTTATATGCACCAAAGTGAAATCATCAATCTCTAATGAAATTAAAGCTGTAATTCATAGTGTCTGATAAATTTATTAACATAGCTCATTAGAACCGCACTGGATTCGAACCTTGATCGTCCGCACGAGACTAGTGCGCTACCCCTAACCCAACAAGGCCGGTTGTAACATCATTGGGTTTAGACGGTTGTAGAATGTCACGCATCAAAAGGTATTTTAAAAGTAAGAAACACAGTTTAGATGGAACATTTATTTGTATGAAATTTGTTCAGTTGTTACAGCGCTATAAATCGTTTAACTTCCGAATGTAGTTGTTTTAATGAGAGCAATACGCTGTTGTACCTGGTTTAACCAAGTCAAATGCTTTGGCTGAATTTGGATGTGCTCACCGGATCTAATGTAATTGTATTGTTTTCCTTTAAAAACTCCCACCAAAATTGTATTCAATTTCTTGGGGTGTAACTCCCCTTGATGGACACTTTGGACAAGGAACATCTGTATGTCTTTTTAAGGAAAAGGACAACTAGCCTATTTGAAGAACAATTAATCGCCAAACACATATATACAGATACATAACACATATATACAGATACATAACACATACATAACACATATATACAGATACATAACACATATATACAGATACATAACACATATATACAGATACATAACACATCAAACCAGATTGATGTGAAACCAAAAAAAAATTACTCAGGGGGGTCCGTGTGGCGTAGTGGGCTGCATTGCAGGACAGTCTACGTCATGATAGTCAGTGGTTCAAGCCTGACTACGGGCTCTCTGACTTTCCCCTGACCTCCTGCACAAGGCAGCACAAATTGGCATAGCGCTGCCTGGGTTTTGGGTTAGAAAAATCAGATTATCTATCCTGCCATGTCGCTCTCCAGCGACTCGTGTCCAGATTGGGCGCCTATAAATTAAATCGCGGAAGTATAGTTGGTGAACGTAATCATCCTGTGCATGATCTGACCATAGGCTTCAGTGTTGGATTCGCAGTGCGAATAGAATGGGCGGCTGGGCCACATGTGGTTGGATGAATCACATTATTTTCAACTATCATTATATAGTACAATATGTCCTGAAATTCAGTTATGGCTTTTGGTTTGTTTGCCAAACCAAGATTTTCAGTGGCCCCATCTGTCTGGCCCCTATGAAAGATGTCTGGGTGCACCACTGTCAGCAGGGGACATTTGGATCCCAACCTGTGTTTTTGTTAAATTGCTTTTGGAAATGATGCAAAAGACCAGTTTTGGCTGCATTTTGTCAACAATCCCAATTGTAGGATATGCACGTTTGAGCTACACTCAATTCAAAGCGGACAATGCAATTATTATTTTTTATAAGTTATCCATAAATTGTGTCTGATCAAATTTAATTCATAGCATCT